>JAJJMA010285375.1:0-10031 GCA_023529015.1 Papaver nudicaule | reverse complement strand
CAATTCAATTCAATTCCATTCAATTCATAACCTAAATTTAATTCAAAAAGAGATAGGGAACTGAATTTGATTAATTACCTCTAATGGGAGCAGGCCATGATCTTCCTTCAACACGCTTAATCCCATAGACCAGTAGCGATGCCCATGGTTGATGCATGGTTAAACAAGGGTTCCTGTAATTACCTCCTCTACCACCGCCGCCGCCACCACCGCCACCACCATTCATCTCTCCCGACCAAATCAAAACCAAATAGTTTCGCAGTATCAGGATTTCTCCACTTGAATCACAATCTTAAGTTGAAAAACAATTCCAAATTTGGTTAGGTTTTGATTTTGGGGTTCTTTTTTGGGACTTGTTTCTGTGTATGCGTTTTGGGTGTGGAAAAAAGGAAATTTTCTACTTTAAGATAGCGGTAACACCGTTAAGATATTCCTCACCCACGTTGGAAAAACGTATACCCACTCCACACAGTCTTCTTCTAAATGGGTTTGGTGCGGATTGTTGTTGGCCCATTCCTATGGGAAGGGCAGCAAAACACACTTTGTGCCCATTCCTATGGGAAGGCCCATTCTTATGGAAGAGGCAAACAACAAACTTCACCGGACAAACGGCTGAAATGCTGGTTAGCCGGGCGGGAGAGAATCACTAATCCAGTGGCAGCGATTCTCAGTTGAAATTCTCATTTTCGACGCCGAAAATGTTTATTTCGAGATCAAGTATGAGAACTCGACCGAGAGAAAACTCCCTCTCTTAATCCAACGATCAGAATTTTGGATGTCTATAAAAACTCGATTTCTCCATTGTTTCAACTCACAACTCATTTCACATCTTCTGTCCAGTTTTCATCTTCTTTACAAATCTAAAATATTTTTTTTTTTAATTTTTGGGAAATACAGGCAATTTAAGTATCATCCAGAAGAAGATTTATGCATCTATAGAGCTTTTGTGTTTCAATCTCTTCAACCTACTTGACTAGTGGAATTCTAACAGATTCTTAGAGGACATATATACCTAGTATGCAGCCGATTATCAAGATTACAGAGGTCGTGATGTAAAAAAGCTGAAGAGTCGATTTTTAATAATTAATTCACAGGTGTTGGAGTTTGTGGCACTGATCAACCGTATGAATCTCATAGAAATAGTTGGTGAAACTAATGACGAAGTGTTAAGAAAATCACTGGAGGAATGGAGACTACAATTGAAAAAAGGGAAAAGTTTTGGCTTCTTAGGTTGTTTCCATTTCTTGCTAACATTGACAAACCTACGTACGACTTATGGCATGCCTTTGGCACCTTGGATGTTTATATGCTCCACACCTCTAGCAAGGTTGTCTAACCAAAACTTAGTATTTGGGTGCATATATTGCTCCACTTAGCTAATCATAGGGTGCCAAATACTAGGGTATAAACATATACGACTTTCAAGAAACGCAGTATTCATTTGCGCTACTCTGTGATACGCAATAATGAATTCCGTTTCTCTTCGGACGCAAAAAACACCTGCGCTCTGCTATATTATAGCATTCGCCCACTACACTTCTTTTCCGAAGTCTCATTTATAAATGCGACATGCCCAACATTGTGGAAGCTCGGAGGCTTCTTCTCCCTGTCTTTTGCAAGTCTCCGGTCCGGGTAGATCTTAACCAGGGCGGTTTACATACCGACCCGTATGAAACAAAAACGGACCAATCAAATTCAACCCGTATAACCTAATACTCTTATCATCTCATCATTTCAATTTCACAACACTTGAGCTCGAATTCGAGTTTGAAAAAGGAAGAAATCGATCTGAGCGGCAAAACAAGACGCCGGCCAGCCTCCTCCGACCTTGATTTTCTTCGTCTCTTCCCTTACCAACAGCCTCAACTACTTCATCTTCTTTGTCTAATTTCAGTCCACCGATCAGCAGACCTCGAAAGAAGAAGATTAATGGAGTTTATGAACAAGTTTAAACTAATTTTAATGTATGTTAGTGTGTTTGATTGAAGGATATTGTTGTTTGATTATCTCAATTTCAGCCCTTATTAGAACAATCCAAACTGATTTGGGTCATCTTTTTATGTAGGAATACAATTTTCGATCCAACAGGAGGAGGAGGAGGAGGTGGAAGAGAAGTTATTGTGCAACCACCACCACCACCTATGACGACAACTGATGTTGGATCTATTGATGTTGATGATTATGAAGTTGTTATTTTATCTCCAGGAAGCTACGCTCAAGTACTGTCTTGTGTTTCAACTTTGTTTTATCAAGAAATTGAATAGAAATTGTTTTGAATAGAAATTATTACTTTTTATTTGAATAGGAATTATTCTTCGCTAATTTCTAGTTGTATGCTTTGTTTTGTTGTTAGGCGACTAGGAATCGCGACAATTACTGCTGATAGACCAATACGGTAACGATGGTAAGCATTTTGTGTTGTTCGATTGTTATGGAAGGCTTGATAGGCCAAATCTGCTTCGGTTCTCAAATATTCTGGACTTTTCATCTGTCATATTTGATTTGGTTAGCTGCCCGTTTAAGAATAATAGATATTTCACAAGGCATTACAACTTGCACTAAAGGTTATTAAATTTCATTGTCTATTTTAAGGATCTTCTTACCTAATCTGTGCTAAAATGATGGGGTTTACATTTCTTACTTTATAATAATCTACCTAGGCTAGTGATTTTGGTTGATAGTTTTGGTTTATAGAAATTGCACCAATGGAATCATCTGCAACTGAATTTGCACATTGACAAGTAAAAAAGCTAGCTACCGTCATGACTACCAATGCAGCATTGTGTGAAATGTTAAAAGTATGCCATCAATAGGAATTAGACTAGAGGCATTTCCTGGTCCACTGGTGGTGATAGGTTCGAATGTCCATCGAACACATTGACAACACGATTAGACATTGCTCATAGATGTAAAGAATCATTTGCCAGAAACTAGCTGGTGTGCAAGAAGAACAATCAGCAAAAACCTAAAAAGCTGGAACTCTCAACTGTTGACAATTAGGTTGTTGGTTTATCTATTTAACTTACTCAGGTTGAGAATGAGCCCTAGTGAACGGTAATATTGTGATGTTGTCCATGTAATCTATAGATGTCATATCATATTATGCTTCCATGTATTATAAGTAATCTTAGATATCAGTTGGATGAAGCATAAGGGGGGAGGGTGTAAGGGTATACCTCAGATTGTCAAGTGTTATCCTGTTACATGTGCAGCATGACTTATGCTGATGGCTTTGTCTGATAGTTTTTTTTTTTGTTTTACTATTAGGTCGTGCAGACGAACCTAGTACTAGCAGATACATGATGCGCAAAAGACCTGCAACAAGCGGTGGAAGAAGCAATTCCAAGGTAATGCAGTAAATTCATATCTTCATATGAAGTATATTCCAATACCTTTAATTTTTTTTCCTCCTTCATTGGTCTGTGAATTGGTCATTCTTCGTTCTACGTCTTTCATTGACTTCCTTCTCAATAAGGTTAACATTTCGTCATGTATCCGATTTACAGTCCAATGTCAGTCTCCTGTTATGACTCCAGTTATGCTTTGCGCATTGTCGTTAACCGGTTATAGATCGATTTTTTTTATTGGTTGGTCATTGCAAGTGTGCTTCCATTCGTTTTGTCTTATGGATCCTTAAATACGATTCTCTGGATTTGAATTTGTAAGAACTTTCATTTAGTGGTATCTTCATTATTGACTGAGCTTTTACAACATAACCTTTATAGTTAAGCGTAATGTTAACCCTGGTTTGCATATATTCGTGAAGCACGTACGATTACTATATATTTCTGGCCACTTATTTGTTTCTTTATTATTAGGACACGATGTGACTCTTTTTACCTAATTCCTTGGTGTTTGACCCTTCTCTATTTCTAAGTGACTGCTTTTGGAGGAGGTAGAGCCTGAAGGGAAACCATAATGTATCAGCCTTAGCTAGCACATTAGATTTCAGTTTAGACTTTGGCATAAAATGTTGCTGGAAACAGATCTTGTGACTTAAAACTTCCCATCCTGCAGAAAAAATGTGCTAAGAAGCTTGTGGTAACATTCCAGGCTGTGCCACCAAAACCACCACCAAAGGAGCTTGCATTTAATTGTCCAGTTTGCATGAGTTCACTTGTGGAGGCGACATCAACAAAGTGTGGCCACATTTTCTGCAAACAGTGCATCAACTATTCCTTATCAGCTCAGAGTAAATGTCCTACATGTAGAAAAAAGCTCTCGATGAAAGACACTATCAGGGTGTACCTTCCTGCTTGCGAAATGAGCTGAATTTAGTCATGCAGACAATGTGAGTCAATTTCTTTCTTGTTCTGAGGACAGAAAGAGGTTTATTAGCCACAGTATTTAGCGTCAGATGTTTCCCTTTGGGATATTGGTAAATTCTCTATTACTGTTCTTATGCTATTCAATTTTTAGGTGGCTTCAACCGTTCGATGGGTGGTGATATCTCTGATGGTGGATGGAACATTCTGATTGCAGCATTCCTGAAACAAGGCAGGGATAAGGTTTGTAACCTTCGGTGTTGCATGTTTATGCAAGTATTAGATAGATGCACTTGAATTTCAAATATAGACAATTGATCTTATTAGTCAGTGCAGTGTTTTGTTTGTTCAATGTTCTTACCTTTTGATGGATTCACACCTGTAAAGCAAGTAATTGCATCACTTTTCGTGAATCTTTGAAAAATGAGCAGTCAACTTGCTTGCGTCACGCATCTTAGTTTTTCATTGTCTTTTTCAAACTTTCGAAACATACCCGGTCAGAAATTTTCATTAACATTGGCGACTGATCATAACATATAGTTTTTTTTTTTTTTTTTTTTTTTTTTTTATAAATACACAAATCTTTCTTAAAGTGTCTCTCCATTGTGATAATATTGTGGAATGTGGATTAACCATATTGCAAAACTATCAGTGTGAGACTCATAAAATTAATTGGAAGTGATTAAGGTGTCAGTGATTAGATCGACTGACAAATTTTTTATTGCGACTTGGACTGTATCACTTCTGACTTCTGAGTACAAGGAAGAAAAAAGGTTGTGTTGGGTGTAAATAGAATTTCTAAAATAATAGTGGTCCCGGTCATTTTCGTCAATATTATGTAATGATTTTGATTTCAACTTCCTCTTTAAAATTTCAACTTTCTTCATTTCTCAGTACTCTCCTTTTCTTCCATAATCTTATTCATGGTTGAAGAAACCCATAATGAGATTTCACGCAAGGATTTTCTCCTAACTTTGTTTTTGGTGTCGCAACTTCTGCTTATCAGGTAAACCACAAACAATCCAACAAAAAAAAAAAAAAAAAAAAAAAAAAAAAACTGTTTGTGTCTAACCCAGTCTTTGTAATTTCAACTCTAATTTGATATTGTTTTGATTGTTTTTGTTATCCATGTATTGATAATTATTACATGCGTTTTGGTTCTTAGATTAGGAAGGTTATAAACTTTTGTTGCTAAGATCGCTAAATGAAAATAGTTGAAAGCTTTATAGAGCTTGGAATTTGCATGAGGAATCTTTTAGATGTGGATGAACCTGTTTGTTTAAACATATTTCTGAGGACCCATTTTTTTGATTAGGCTGTGTGAGAGAATGAAATTGCGTTGTGTTGTTTGTAGGTTGAAGGAGCTAGTATTGAAGTTTGAAGGGGTGATAGTATTTGGGATGTTTTTTACCATAGAAGGTGAGTGTGACCATTTTGATTGCAACTGTCTGTCTAGCTGCTAAATCCTTGCACCCAATTGTGGCAGCAATGTTTTAAGTAAATCTTGAATATTGTATCAGGTAAAATTTTAAATGGAAATAATGGGGACATTGCAGTTGATCAATATCATCTCTACATGGTAGTGAATTTCCTTTAGGGTTTGGTAACTATCCAATATTTCAATAGCATGTTATCTTTCTTGTGTCAAGTTCTGTGTGTTTTTCTTGCACTAGTATCACAACTTGGTTATACCTTTCATGCTGCTTGATAAGAATAAGATGATTAGATGAAGCATGTTTGCCTCGTATAGGAAGATGTTGATCTTATGTCCAAGTTGGGATATGGTGCTTACCGCTTTTCTGTGTCATGGTCTCGTATTATCCCTGGTATTTGATCGGCTGTTATCAAATTCAACTGTTGACACCCTTAATGGAACTAATTATGGGTCTCTTTCTATTATAACAATCTCATTAATGCTCTGCCTGATATGTAAAGGTCCTTGCGTATAGTTACGTTGTCCTCCATTTTATAATAACACTGTTATCGCTCTTTCTGCAGGTATGCAGCCATACTTAACATTATACTACTGGGATCTACTTAACCATCTTCATGAGTCAATGGGAGGATGGTTATCCGATGAAATTGTGTAAGTTTGACTATAAATCGTATTGCTGGTGTGCACATGCCCAGTCTTTGTATCTCTCAACTAACGAATGCCACACTAAATTCAGGAATCAACCAGAAAATACTTCACAATATATGCTGAGACTTGCTTTGCGAGTTTCGGTAAGTGGATATGATGTTGGGATCTTTGCTTTTGTAAGAAGTGAAAATGCTTCTGCCGAACCGTATTTGGCTGCACACAATCAACTTCTGGCTCATGCGGCAGCTGTTTCCATATACTAGAAATAGTTTGAGGTGATCTTTTCAATATGTGCTTTTATATATGTTGTGTTAAATTCTTTAATTCTGTGTTCTCTTATGCAAACTGAAACCAAAAAACATTCTCACAATTACGACAAATTAGACAATAAAGAGATTGTTAGTCTTCTATTTCACTCTTATATATGAACTTATACAAATTCAGACAAATTATAGTATGATTGTAACCTGAATTATGTGTGTCCTTCATGATTAAAAAGAGCACGTTAAATAGTTAGAGCCTCTGTAATGCCGACAATATATGGTAAAAAGAACATCAGTTGTTCAACAGAAGCATGATTAAAATTCTTTGTTATATATCCCCTGGCTTACTAAATATTGTATCAGTGTATTGCAGCAGTGGTCTTTACCAACAGTTCTTATCAATTTCACCATTCGTCATATCTCCTCTATTGCAGGCTCAGCAAGGCGGTTAAATCGGCATTGTACTTAATTGTGAATGGGCAGACACTTTTTCAGATATGTTGGAGTATCTTCTGTATGGCAAGGTGTGTTGATTTTCATTTTGGATGGTATTTGGATGGTAATTATCCTAAGACCATGCGTGAAAAACTCAGAGACCGGCTTCCGAAATTCTCAGATGAAGATAAGAGTTATCAAAGAATTGGGTGGACTTTTTGGGTATAAAGCACAATACAATTGGTCATGTAACCACAAGCGCTGACTCTGGGCATTTTTCTCAAGATCAACAAGTGGAAATAATCGGTATGACACTTCCATAAATGTCCACTTTTTATAATTGCTTAAGAAGCTCCATTTTCTAACTTCTTCTTATGATCAATTAAATATCCAGGAGGTGAGGCTATTGGTTATAGAATGTCTCTAGCTAGTTCTCTTTCATACACATGCATTCATCTTTTGTTTGATGAGGTTCACAATTTTCTATATCCCAGGCTGCATCAGAATGGCTTTACAATTACGTTTCACAGAAATATCACTACTCCAACATTTGTGTTCTTGAGATTGGTTTGAAGAGATAAGACAACCCCTTTGTCCAATGGTGAAGCAAGGGTTTAAGGTATATGCAGTGATTTATGTATCTTGATATGGTCATCTGTTGATAACCATTGCTAATGTTGATCTCGCATATATATGTATTTTTTGATTTTGGAAGCACAAAATATTTGTTCTTTATTATCGTGTAATGCCTTGGAATGTTACTGCAGATGCGTGGCACGAATACACAGAGCGAGCCGTGATTTGTGAAGGAATATTGTGATTCAACAGCTAGGGGGTGAAGAAAATGCGTGAGGGGTACACGCATGTGAATTGAGTAGGTAGGGCTTAGTTGAGTCATGCTCATGCATCCTATTCCTAGCTCCCTCCTTATTCTTCTTTCTCTTATATAAATGACTCGAGTCCATTATTTTTTCTTTAGAGAAGTAATAAGCAAATGGCTACAAAGAAGACCATCATCGTTTTTGTTCTTCTACTCCTTGTGGTTGCTGCTTTATCTGGTAGCGATGGATACCGAGATGTAGACTGGGCGGTACCGCCACCTAAGCGGTGTACATATGTCGGCGAGACTGTTTGTACGAATAATGAAGACTGCACACACACCTGCGGTCACATTTATGCGGTTGGCGACTCCGCATGCGCAGCTGGTCGGTGTGTCTGCGAGCACTGGTGCAAGAAGTAGTTTACAGCATCACTCTGTAATCCTTATCACCAGTGTTTTATGTATTAATAAAGCCCGAGAGGCTAATAATAATAATAAAATTTGCTTTTTTTTATCACTTGTTGCTATCTCATTCCTCCTTCTTTTCTCTCTCTCTCTCTCTCTCTCTCTCTTTTCTTTCTTTGCTGTAGAAAATCTCGAGACAAAATTAACTTTTATGAACATTTGAAAGAGAGAAATCTAGGGTTTTCACAAATATGAAAACCCTAGATTTCAATTTTTATGGATCTCTATTTCAATTTTTGAGGAAGTGGAGGAGGAAGAATCTGTAGCTGTGATAGTCCCATGGCTGTATATGTATGTCTCTGTCTTTGATTCAAGGAAATTGATTGTTTGAGTATCTCAATTTCAACCATTGTTAGAACAATCCATACTGATTTGGGACTTTTTTTTTTCTTTTTGTGTAGGAATACAATTTTCGATCCAGTAGGAGGAGGAGGAGGAGGAGGAGGAGGAGGAGGAATTGATCTTGGATCTATTGATGAATATGAAGTTGCTCCAACAAGCTTTGCTCAAGTACTGTCTTGTCTTGTGTTTCAACTTTGTTGAGCTTTTTAACTTTTTTTGAGTACAAACTATTTCTGATGACTAATTTCTGGTAGTATGGTTTCTTTTGTTCTTAGGCGATGAGGAATCGGGAAAGACGGGAAATGAGGACAATTGCTGCCTAGCTAGAGACCTCCACCTCGTGATAATGGTGAACATTTTCTGTTGTTATACTGAAGAAATCAGGCTGTTACTCCTTGATTCTCGATTTGACAAAAATCAGATTTGCTCTTAATGTAAGTTCATTCTTGTGCTTACTCGCATTTGGTATAGTTAAAAAAAGTTCATATGATAAGGGAAGGCTTAGTAGCCAAATCTGCTTCTATTTAAGAAAGATACTCGCCAAGGCGTGACATGACCTGCATAAGAGATTTTCAAATTTCATTGTCTATTTCAAGGATCATCTTAACTAATCTATGCTAAAATGATGGTACACTAGAAGAGTGATTTGGTTGATGATTTTGGTTTTTAGAAATTGCTCAAACAGATTCATCTGCAACTGATTTTGCACACTGACAAGTAGAAAACCCGACCTAGCTACCTCTGTCATTACCACCAATACAGCATTTGAGTGGAAAATTTGTAAAGTATGTCATCAGTGGTAGTTAGAGTAGAGGCATCTCTTTGTGTACTGGTGATAGGTTCAAATTTGTATTTAACACATTGACAACATGACACCACTCCACATAGATGTAAAAATTCATTACCAGTCCAATGTCAGTCTCCTGTTATGACTAGTTTAGGCTTTGCACATTGTCGTTAACCTGTTATAGATGCTTTGTTTTATGGTTGGTCATTGAAAGTGTGTTTTCGTTTATTAGGTTGTCTGGATCCTAAAATTTGATTCGTTGGATTTGATTTTGGAAGCCTTTTTTTTTTAAAGTGGTATTCTTCATTATTAACTGAACTTCTACAAGATGACCTTTATTATTGGGGTAGCGGTTCATAGGTTTTCCCCAATATTAACCATGGTTTGCATATATTCGTGAAGTACGTACGATTGCTGTATAATTCTGGCCACTTATTTGTTTCCTTCGGCGGATGGGTTTCATGGGTATAACCTCTTGGCAGCATCATATTATTTCCAACTATATATGATTGCTTATGTTTCTAGTAAAACTAAGAATACTAATTGTAAAACACGTTCTATTGCTTTGATC
>JAJJMA010285359.1:193495-220808 GCA_023529015.1 Papaver nudicaule | reverse complement strand
CCCTTCCATATTATATTTTAGATTCATTATGGGGATATTAGCAATGTGGAACTATTATCCTTCACAACAAAAACATATGAAACCTAGACAGGTTTTACCATTGATTCGCCAATTGGTCTACAATTACACAAAATCAAACAAAACCTAGACAGGTCTCACCACTAAACAAATACTTATCGCACAAACCATTTGATTTGTCAACAAAATTCAACAAAACAAAACACAAACAGTAGTAACCTAGCATCAATCAATTTAAGCTTTTAATAAAAAAACAGGCAAAATGAAATAAGATCAATTGAATTAGAGAATCATAGTTACCTTTTGGACACTTTTTGGCAGTCTTATTTAGCTTTTCATCTTTGTTTTTCTCTGATACATCGTTCTTGTTCACCGTTTGCAACCAATTTTTGCAAATTAGGTCAAATTAGAGAGAAATCGAGTTCAAAGATATCGAGTTTTGGTTTCAAGATCTGATTAGATAGTTTGAGAAGAGAGGTATCCAGGTTTTTCTTTCAAATACTAGGGTTTGCTTTGATCGATCGATCGATAATTTGGTTCAGTTTATGTTTTGGTGGAGAGAGACACTCTACACGGTTTTTGATATGATCCCGTGTTTTTAATCTGGGATGGGCCCAGACTAGTCCATTGACAGACCTGAAGCCATTGGGCCTGCCTTGAACGGCACGGGGTTTTGGTAGTTACTAGTTATGGGCTGATTTTGGCGCTGCATACTTTACTTTGGCGCTTCAAAGTAATAAAACCATCCAAAGGGTAGTTATAAGGGATGTCTAAATAGGTATGAAAAGTCCAAGTTACGAAAAATTCATCGTATCGATTAAAATTAAAGATGGCGAGAACAAAATCGACCTTCAGAGACACTACAATGGATCCAGGGATTGCAAGAGCCTACTTAAATCAACAATCAACAGCGAGAGAAACTTTATTTGAGAACGAACCCGACGTAGAAATCAATCCGTCCACTGATTTGGCCTGTAATCAGTCTACAGAACCAAATATGCGTCTCATGTACTAATTCCGAACAAACCCCATGTTTTCTATCATGTTTTCATTGTTTTTTAGGTTAGAATCATCGATTTGGGGTTTTTTTTTCGCCTCAGTGATTTTTACGGTTTGGTTTTCATATGAAACCTAGGCGTAAACAAGTTTTTACGCCTTGAGATTCTTCATAAATTAAGGCGTAACATGTTTACGCCTTGCAATCAAGCCGTAAAAAAAAACCTAGTTTTGCCCTAGAATGTATTACGCCTATAAAACCAAGGCGTAAAAAATTTTGAATGTGCTCACAAAAATCTACACCGTAAACATCAAAACCAAACCGTAAACATAGGTTTAGGGCGTAAAAACAAGAAACTAGGCGTAAAGTTCTCCTTAAATTTTTTGCCAAAAGTTAATTTTACGCCTTCGAATACCAGGGCGTAAAACATTGGTTCGTCTTTTTAGTTTGGAATGTGCTCACAAATATCTACACCGTAAACATCAAAACCAAACCGTAAATATCGGTTTAGGGCGTAAAAACAAGAAACTAGGCGTAAAGTTTTTTTACGCCTTGGTTTGAATCCCTGAACCAAGGCGTAATTTCCTACTGTGACCTTTTTTTTTGTAAACCAATTTTTACGCCTTGGTGAACTGGGGCGTAATTTACTCAACCAAGGCGTAAACTGTGTAATTGAGGCGTAAATAATTCAGTCTCTCATTTAGTTTAGCTCAATGGTGGGTTGTTTATTTGTGTTGTTTGTGTATGGGTTTAGGGAACAAGATAAACAGAAGAAGAAGAAGAAGAGAGGAGATGATCTTCCTGATGTTACGCCTCCCCAACCTCGTGGTACTAAGCATCTAGGTGTTGAAAAGAGAGGTAAAACAAAGACTCCCCAACAATCAACACTACCTCAAAGTGATGGACAAAATGAGAATGGGATTGTTGAAGAAGAATCAATTCCAATCCAAGAGAATGAGATTGAACAAGAACCCAACCAATCTAAAGAGGAGAGTGGCGAATCAGAAGAAAAAGAATCAGAAGAATCAGAAGAAGAAGAAGAAGAAGAAGAAGAAGAAGAAGAAGAATAAGAAGCTGAAGAAGAAACAGCTGAAAAAGAAACAGCTGAAGAAGAAACAGCTGAAGAAGAAACAATTGCTGAGGTGGTTCCACCCCTTTCTCAAGAACAACCCACTCAACCTCTTGGTCTACCTTCTACAGAACCAAGCCTTGAGAGGAAAGCTACAAAGCCTCGGCAAAAAGCACCAGAACCCAAAGGAAAGCACATTCCGGCTCCTAATGATGAAACGTTCTGGTTGCCCAAACCTCCTAAGGGAATAAACCATTGGGGAGAAGCATCTGATAAAAACAAAGTGCTATTTGGTTACCCATGCTCCTATGATGCAAAAGTGGCTTCTGCGCGGGTAATTATCTTATAATCTAAAAAGGCTTGCGCTTATTTTGAAACACTCAAAACCACGACTGTGGGATTTGGAGTTGGAATGTGACAAGGTTCAAAGCATTGTAAAAGAAAAAGCCAAACAATTGTACAATGCATCAATACATACCCAGGACAAGGTTGATGGTGTTACAGTGAGTGCACTTAGAGAACGATATTGGCCAGAGACCGGCACTTTACACTTTGGATTTGGCGAAATGGCTTTGATTCCCGATGATGCAAAGCAAATCAAGAATCTTGAAACTAGTGGAAAGCATGTGTATCTTGGTAATGATAACAAGATGGAATGGGGGGAGCTCAACCGATTGGCTATGAAAGCGTTTGGTTGGTCTAAGGAACAATGTGACGAAGAGTGGATATATGGGGGTGGGAAAATTGTTTCCAAGAAGGGTAAAGCACCACTCAAGGCTAGGAAAATTATGAGCAATCGTTTGTGGTTAATGTATGGTAATACAAAGAAGAAGGTCGCAGATGGAACCCAGATAAGTGATGTGGAAGCCACTAGAGTTGCGAAAGCTTGGATGTTGCACACCATGGGCACCGTCATGTTCCCTGATCAAACGGGTAATAGGGTCAATGCAACCTACTTAAAATATCTTGATGACATTGATACACTTGATGATTATGCGTGGGGTACTGCCGTCATTGCCTTCTTGATCGCCTCACTTGCTAAAGCTTCCAGAGCTCAAACCACCAAAATTGAGGGTGATTTTCGTCTTCTACAGGTAAGATTATCTTTTGTGTAATAACCTTAGGTTAGTTTTGCATATACGTCATTGAAATATGGGTATTTTGTTTCATTGCAGTCGTGGTTCTATGACCATTTCCCCACTTTGGCACCTAAGGAGGATAAAGATTGGAAAAACAAACCAGAAGGCACCCCTACGGGTAAGAGATTCCCTTTCAAAGAAGGTGGTGTACATGAGAAAGAAGCGAAGGTAGTTTTGTTGAGGCAACAGTTGGATGCTATCACTCTCAAAGATGTGGTTTTTGACCCATATTTTTGCTTGAAACCTGATGAAAATGGCGAATTGGAGGATGTGCGTGAATTTTCAAAAGTGAGTACTTACACCGGACCTTTGTATCATCCATCCGGGTTCCATTTGTACAATCCTCAACGTGTGATGCGCCAACTTGGTTATGAACAACCAACAGTTCGGGAGGAAAAGTTCGTGTTGCAGAAACAAGTCTCCAAACTTGTATCTTCCAAGGTCAAATTGGATTACCTACCTGAGCCAAAACTTGACCACTGGGAAGCACGGGAAACCGCCGACTACCAACTAGTGTTGAACATGGAGGATTTTACAGCCCATATAAAAGATGTCGAGGAAGGATACTTGCAGTGGTTTAACAAATTTGGACATCCCATGTTGATCAATATTGATCCTAGAGCCTCAGAGGCGATTCGAAAGGAACAAGAAAGAAACACTCGTAATACTGCAAGCACATCAAGTGAGGCTTCAATGATAGCTACTTTGAAGAAAAAGCTTAATCAAGCCGTAAGTAGAATTAAATTTAAATCTTGATTTACATTTTCTCGTCTTGATTGTTGTCTAACATTGTGAGTGAATTTGTTTATATTGTGTAGAAGGAAAATGTTTTTTTGGTAGCTTATAGACTTACATCATGTATCAATCGGGGTAAGATGTTGACTGTTGAAGAACAACGCGTGATGAAGTCGCAATTAGAGATTGCCTTTGATCCGGCACAACAAGGGGTTTTTGACGAGTTGAGGAAGACGAGAAACAAGAGGGGGCCTCCAGTAATACAAGCTACACCGGAAGAAGATGCGGGTGTTCATGAAGCTCAAGGGAGAGGTCGAGGTCGAGGTCGCAGTGATCCTAAAACTCGTGGTGCTTCATCATCTTCCTCGAACAAAAGAGCAAGACGATGAACAAAGCTTTAACTCTCTCTCTATCTCTCTATCTTGAACTCATCTTTTATGTGGTTGGAACAACGGATAATGGTTGTTTGTTTTTGTTATGTGTTTGTTGTGTGGTATGTATTATATGGTTTTTGTGCCTTTTTTACAGGAATTTACGTCTTGGTTTGTATTCAAAATTGGGGCGTATACAGTTTTTACGGTTCAGAAACCAAACCGTAAACAATGTTTACGCCTAATTAAGCAAGGCGTAAAAGTGCAGATTTTCTCAAAAAATTGCAAGTTATTTTTACGCCTAGTATATGTACGCCGTAGAATTCTCCTGTAACTCTTGAATTTTTAGTCTCATTATTTTTGTACCATCCTCTCCTAGTTCTTTTAATGAAACCAGCGTGTTCTTGTGCGGGATAACTTGACAAATACATACTTTAAAGTCCACCAACTTTTTAGGGAATAAAGCTTCTGGGTTGTAAACATTGACAGAGCAAAAACCGTCATCAGATATGTAACCCAGTGGCGAATCCAGAACAAAATTTCTAAGGGGGCACACTTTGTTCTTGAAAATCATTACCGTAAATGTATTAAAAAAAATGTATGCCAATGTAGAACTAAAATAAAATTCTCCAAGTTTCATTCCCGCTGGGAATATGTACATGAAGACACAACTAACTGCAGTTCATTCTAAAACAAAATACATAATATCACTATATATAATTTGAAAAAGAAAAGAAAAGGCTTAATAGAACTCAATACGAACCTTTGTAGCTGTCTGCGACGAGTGCCTGCCTATATTCTGAACTGATTGCTGAGTTCCTGTAGTACTGCATAGAAACAATCAACTTTATAATGGTGTGAATTTGTTACCTCTTGAGTATTCCGTTTTGGTCGACCCCTCGGCTGGAATACATCATTCATATTTGATTTTGTGTTTTAAACAAAAGGTAAATACTTCTGACAAAAAAAAACCCCATTCACCAATTTGTGTTTGTACAAATGCCGCAAAAAAACTCCCAGTAGAATAACACTCAATTTGTTCAAATCTGGAATAAAAATTTACAACCCTGTATCATAAGAATCCCCAATTCAGCGATCAGTAAATATATATGCATAAATTAATTACAATTGTTGAAGAAAAAAGATGAACTTTTTGAGTAACTTAAGGAATAAAACCCTTACCTGGAAATGGAATTGATGCGGAAGGAAACTGATAGGTATTTAGTTGTTGTAAAACTATGTAAATCATCATATTTTCAATGAAAATAGGGATCGTCTGCACATAAAATCCTTGATTTTAGGGCAGTTTTGAAGTCGTGGGAAATTAAATGAGAATATGAGATACAATTTCAAAAGAATAAGTGGTTGATCAAGGTAAAGCTCGTAATATTGAGGGGGCATAGGGATATTTCAATATAAAAACTAAAAAGAAAAAAAAAATCCCAAAATTTCAGAGGGGGCAGGTGCCCCCACATGCCCCCCTGTAGAATCGCCCCTGATGTAACCTAAGAGATCACCACTCTTCGTAAATGATAAAGGTATGCTATATCGATCAAAAAACTTACATAGAGCAGTAAACACTTTAATCCAACCTAATCTCACAATGGTCATTGTTCTTCATATATAGCCATATATCAGAACCGTACAGCACACGAAATAAAAACCCACCCAAACTCCAAAATCACGACGACTATAGACCTTTAGCAGCAAAAGAGGTGGCGATAGATGTTTCCCATAGTGAAATTGTGAAAACAAGAGAAGCGGATTTCATTAGCTCAACCGATGTAACCTGCATAACAGGTTAACTAACAAAATAGACTGACAGGTGTCCACAATACACAGGCTGGAACAGCTAAAATAACCGACACAACACACATGTGACTCACACACTAAATACAACACGTACAGGTGTGACTTACACGACAGAAAAAGTCAACTGTTATCATCCCAAACTTTTCATCAGCCAAATCAAAGACAAAATCCCCCTTCCAGAGCTCCAGTAAAGAAATCCATTCGCGAAAATACCATGTTCATCCTTATAAAATTTGCCAAAATTTAAATCGAATTCTCCGTGGTTTCTCCAACCATTGCCACTACCAAGAGTGTACACCATGACCTCCACAAAATTGGTTTCTTCCCATATAGCTTATTCACTACTACAACTTTGTACTCATTGGTTGACGAAAGATAACCAAATCCGTGAAGAAAAACATACTCTTTTGTCATGGGGGTTACAAACACAGATACACATACTCTCTTTCCAATACTTTAGACAAATCAAGCCATTAATCGAACCAACATATGTATAACTGCACTGCAACGGAGGTTTTAGGTTGATCTGTTTAACTTTATCAATGGATGTCTGATGTCTCATGATTCTCTACGTATTCAAAATAGTAAAGGTGTGTCATATCCGAGGTTAAGGTAAGAAAACCCAACTCACCTGAGTTAATGTGACTATCGAAGTGCATCTTAAAAAACGATCGGTGCTGAATAAGCTTCCTCCATGTTTTGGATACTGACTTGCACTATATAGAACTGAGTCAGCGGGTAAACGAATGAGAATATCCAATATGATATCTGCTGGGAGACGGTTAAAGTTATCTCAAAACCCTTTTTTGTTGAAGAAATCAGGATTAGGGTTCGGGTTTAAAGATAAGAACTAAGGAGAGAAAAAAAAAACTATCTTTTCACTAATTGATACTGAACTAATATTCGTCTCTACCTTGGAATTCAAGAAATTTCCTAAAATACTGAAAAGTATTGAAACACTATTATTCAACATTTTGTTTTATTTTTATAAGATGTGGTCATTGAATACAATCGGGCTATAGAAGAGTTTCGTATTTAGATCGCTGGTATTAGTGGCATCTTAGATGACAGATACAACTTAGATGTCAAAATCCTTGCTGCTGACTGAATCATTGTTATAAATCATGGTAGTAGAAAGAAAGATTCCTCGTGCTACTGACAGAGAACTCCAGGCCTGCATAACTCATCCTATAATGAATGGAAACCAAATAAGTTACTTAAGTATGCATCACACAGTATCCCACTAAAGTTTGATTAAAAGTATGTGGTGACCCGCAAAATCATAGATTGCCATACAATGTAGGACTAACAGTCAGGTGAACATATAATGGGGTGACCCGGAGTAGAGATGCGGTCATTATATCTCATCAAAAATTATCCACTCTAATTTCCATTAGAATGCGAGATCCAACTCAAAATCGATTGGCAATGAATACTGGAGCGGACCAAAGGATTATTAACTGCAAGATCTTAGATTTCTCATACAATGTGGGAGTAATATTCTCAACAACTATATTAAAACCTTATTTGAGTTTCTTTGAGTATAATCATACAAAGATCCAGTAACCAGTATTTATTTGCAATCAAGATCATTTGCACTGACGAAGGTAAGATTCCAGTGGAGGAGTAGAGCTGAATTAATAGGTTCAATATATTTGATCTTGGATTACATTCATCAACTTGACAACTTGGTCATATATATATATATATATATATTTCCAAGTCAAGTTAGCTGTATTCTGGTAATTCAGTCCACAATAATAATTAGGAGTTCATATACTTTCTACTCTTTGTTACCTCAGTAATCAGTATATTTACCAGGACACAGATGATAAAATCTTATATCAGAGTAAATGTTTTTTCATATCAAATACTTCAAATGTACTCATAAATGCCATGTTTGAATGCGGAAGAGTATCAAAATCTTAATAGCAAAGAGAATCAAAACATTAATTACATTTCCAAGTTTAAACCAAGTCAGTCCTGTATAAACCAGCCTTCATCCTATCCACAATTTCATTTTGCAAACTCTTCTCTTCTGATCACATAAATTGGCAATAGCGATGGCTTCATTTTCTGGTTTAAGGATCTATAGCTTTCTACCTTTTGTAGTCGGACTGGTTGTCGCATATCATGTAGTTATGCTAGTGGAAGGAGGAAGGAAACTTTCTAGTAGATTATCAGAGGAAGAGGAATTGGACTTGGAAAGACAACTCAAAATTCTAAACAAACCGCCTATCAAAACGATGTATGTAAGTATTCGGCCTGCAATATATATATTTCTAATATTTTAACAAGATGATCTCGTGGGGGAAATTGCACGGACAATTCGCAGTTTTGATTAGTAAATGTGAGGTCCAGTGGACGTGTAGAACGATTCATATTATATTGAATCCACAAAACACTAAAATTGAACAATTTTGCTTGTTATGGTAATAGACCAGCCGGGGTGACATCTACGATTGCATTGAGTTTTACAACCAACCTGCTTTTGACCATCCTCTACTCAAGAACCATTCGTTCTCGGTAATCTCGTTTCTTCTTATATGACATTTTTATTTTTCCTAACTATTTCTCTCATCGGTTCATGAGTTTGCTGCTATTCTTCGGGTATCTTGTTGTCTTTTCTGTCATCTTTTCTTAATATCTCGTGATTGTGATTTATGGATATTGGTCTAATGGTTGAATTTTACTTTTAGAAGAGAGTTGAAACTGGAACAACAAGCTCACATGAAATATTGATGAGCCAAATTGAAGGGTGCCCAAAAGGAACAGTTCCAATTCGCAGGACAACAAAGGAAGATCTGATCAGAGCCAAATACTTCTCTTCCTTTTCCAACGCCCCTGGTGATGAATATGTATATAATCAAACTTTTATTTATATCTTCTTCGTAATTTCAGTGGTGAATTCGTTATTAATTGTTGGTTTTTCAGAAAGCGGGTATTTCTCTTCAAACATCGAATGACAGTTTCTTTGGAGCCAGTGGAGTGGCAAATGTATGGAATCCCAATGTAAACCCTGACCAATTTAGCGGAGCTGAGATCGCAGTTACATCAGGCCTTAATGAAATTAGATTTGGATGGACAGTAAGTATTATGTTACTCAAACTGTTTGTTCCAATAGATAGGGTGCATAAGTTCCTGTTCTTGTTGAAAAGTTCAATTTAAAAACCATTATGTTTTCATTTTACTTGTTGCTTATTAATATTCTACTTCCAATCATCAGGTAAACCCAGAATTGTACGGGGATTATCGGACATATATGTTTGCATATTGGACTGTAAGTTTCTTATGACAACCATTACATATACATCTTTGTGATCAATTTTCGACTTGGAAGATTTATGATCATGGATTTTTTTCATTTTGTTATAGAGTGATGGTGGTCACACGACAGGTTGCTATAATACTCTTTGCTCTGGATTTGTGCAAGTTGACCAAAAATATACCCCTACTATGTTCTTCGAGAGAATATCAGTTATTGGAGGCCTACAGTCTGAACTTACATCGGATATTAGTATGGTGAGCAGTTAAACAGTAATCAGTAAGATTTATCTAATTTGATGAAAACAAAAAAGCATATCCTTACCAAATGGCCGAGTCTTAAAGAAATATGTACATGTCGCATTACAGGAACGTGAAACAGGGAACTTGTGGTTGACACTCCAAGGAAAGATTAAAGTTGGTTATTGGCCAAGGGAACTATTCCCTCTACTTGGACTAGGTGCCAAGTATATTTACTGGGGCGGTCGTGTAAAGTCAGGAAATAATGCGATTACTCCAAAAATGGCTAGTGGTAATTCACCAGATAGGTATACCGATCACACCGGTTATTACGCAGAACTTCAATATAAAAACAACAATGGTGACACTTTGATACCTGGTCGCGAGGTACTTCAATTTGCAGTTGATTGTAAAGGGTCTTATGATGCACTTTGGGATAATAAACACACCATCCTGCACTTTGGAGGACCTGGTGGTGGCACTTGTGCTTGACTGTTGAGCAAATAAAAGTGGGTGAAGAAAAAAACAGGAAAGCTACTGTGTTGCTAGCTTCAAGTTTTTCCCTCAAATCTTATTTTCTATGTCAACTGAGACAGAGCACCAAAAATGCATTTGTTATTTTCTTATGTCTAATGAACTCAATCGTATTTGCAATCGTGTTTGTCTCTGGACGAGCAAGAGAGGTTATACAAACATTTGTTTTGAGGTGATTTGTAAGGAATTACCGCTACTTGAATCATAGTGGAATCATAGTTACGGTTACCAAATGGAATACATATCACTAAGATGAACTCAGTATTTCTCATTAGAAATCCTTACAATGCCATTTGGATTTTCAAATTGCGGATTTGTAAAAGAGATTTTGTTGGGTACAATTTTCGTTTTCCCGAGGGAGAAGGTGTACCTGGATGTATTTCCATGGTGCAAATTACCTGAGTATAGTCAGGCTAATGAGAAGACTGACTATAGTCGATGACTTGTGGTCTTTGGCATGGTTATGGTATTGTGGTTGTTATATTAAGTATATGCTCAAGTGATAAGTGTCCGTTGGGTTATTATGCCCACTTCTGGTAGCTAACATACCATTATGGAACCTGACTATAGGTTTTTGGGTCATAGACCATTAGCGTGTACCCTTATTTCGGTTGTGGTTATGGCGGGATTCAAACATTAGACAGAATTTGTTGTTTGATATATGGACTAAATTGGAAGCGAGAGAAGGTGTGCATTGTCCGGTCTTCCCGGATAATCTATTGGTGGCCATTATTGTCGCTTGCTAGGAAATGGTTTGGCGTGGCTGTTGAGTTAGTTGGTAGATAAATGTGAATGTATTACTCCAATGTGCTGATTACGCATTTGGTACTGTTGGGTATATACATTCATTGCACAGGAGAACAACGCATGATAGAGGGATGTGCACCCCTCGATACCAGAAATCAACAAGAATAGCACATTTTCAAAGAGTTCTTCCAAAAATATACCTTCTAAAATTTAATACATAAAACTACCCTTTGATGACTACTATAGACCTTGACCCCTATTATTTTTACAGAAATGCCATCAGGGTACTAGACTATGGATTCAAAGGTGTAGACCATTCTGATCCTACATGGCGCTTAATATGCACGGTCTAGACTCTAATATTGGCGGTCTAGACCATTCTAAATCTACATGGCGCCTATGTGGCGACCCCTAATTTAGGGTCTACACCTTGGGAAGTAAAGGTCTACACTTTAGAAATTCTAAAAATAGCATTTTTTATAAAGTCTAGACTATGATAAACACAAGGTCTACACTTAGGCAATTCCAAAAATAAACTTTTCGTAAGGTCTAGACTTCAGATACAAAGGTGTAGACCTTAATCATCGTGGTCAATCTTGGTTGACCACAAAAATTTGTACTTAGGGTGTAGACTTTGAGGGCTAAAATCGGTAGACATGGGTATTTCTTTGTATTAATTTTTAGAAGGTATATTTTTGGAAGACACCCAAATTTTAGGTATTTTTGTGCAATTCGGCCCCCTCGATATGCAATGCGCACGTAAATTAGATGTGTTTGGATATGTTTCTCAATTGCCGAGTTTCTTAATCAATGAGATTCTACACTCATAAATTATGAACTACTTGCTGCCTAAAAAAACAATGCAGGTTTATGAAGGAAGAGTTCTATTGTTTGCTGGAGTTACATCCTCAATTGTGTTAAAATATTCCTGCCCAATGTAATTCCGGATTTGGGGAAGTTAGCTGCCCGGAGTACATAAAATGGAAAAAAACCATTTCACACTCTGGAACATCTGGAGGGATAGCCTCGACTCAAGTCGTACCACCAAGGAAAGTGCAAGGTAATCCACAAGAAGGGTAACATGTGTTTTGATGTGAAAGTTAAACAGTTGTTCTCATCCTCAAGCTTTAGTCTAAGAATTACGTTCGATTTCAGGACAAACTCCTTGTTTTCTGTGGTAGGGCATTACAAAAAGCACATCCAATGAAAGATAGTACAAAATTGCAAATTGAAATAACCTTGTTATTACTTACTTACTGGTTTCATAACAAGCATAAAAATGATCAGCACGAGTAGTTGTGCTTGAAAATTTAAGAAAACATAAGGGAGCATTATTCAAACTAATTGCACGTCACCAGGTGACACCTTGGCTGAGTTCCGTGCTCGTACATAGAAATGCTTGCAAGTAATCACTGCAATAGAGGCCAATATCAAAACCCCGCATATTCCTCCAACTATAACACAACCAATCACAAAATACTTAAGACCCTTTGGCATGTTACTCCTTGAGGGCCTTGGTGCCTCTGAGTAACCCGTGGGAGAAACTGCATTAATAAATAAGCACACGGTTAGAGTAAACCGGAATATCAAATGTACACTTTCCATGTAAGTCAATTATCAGGTAGGCTCACAAGTTTCATGGTTAATATCATTTCAGGGGCATTATTATCAGGTTAGTTGAAAATGTAGAGAATATGGTCACCACGTAATATACATATGGCATTCTACTTACTACTAGCAGTTCTTCCCACTTCATGATCATGTGGTCGGCCATCAATTGTGGGAGAGACTTGGTTTGTTTCATGGATAGCCCGACGTAGTTACCTGTGTTTCTCTTGAGCCAAAGTCTGACCTTGAATTGTACTCATCTACAAATGAAACAAAGAAAGTGAATTGAAATTGAGGTACGTTATATCAGTTACCCTTGATCTGTGGATCATGTTTTTTTTCGAAACAACAAAATTCATTCCAAAAGTGCCGAGAAAGCAAAGAAAATCCAAGACGAACAAGAGAATAAGAATAAGAGACCGTAAATGGGATTACATGTCTTTAAATTTTTTCCATCTACAAACAAAATCACCAAACGAAATTGGGGATTTTGTTGAGATGATACGGCACAAGCGGAAGCGATAAAAAACGGTAAACGGAGAATCCACTCCAAAGTAAGATAGAAAGCAACTCCAATCCAGGAGTTAGAAGGATAAACAACTCTAATCCAAGAGCTAAGATGATAACAATGGTGCATAAACCAAACAAACTCAAAGGTTTTCAATATTCAATGTTAATGGCGAGCCGCAGCTGCTTTACAATGGTAAAGAAGATGGCTTTATATAGCCTGCAATCCTTAAACCCTAAAGTCTAGAACTTTCCTAAACATGATAAACAAAATAAACACGTAATTATCCTAACAATAAAATACCAAACTGAATATATTAAAGATATTATCCTAAGTCTCGCGAATACGTCGGCTTATCAAATACGTCCCGTATCAGGCTCCCCTACTGCGACAAAACTCGTCTCGAGTTTACAATGAATAAGGCAAGTCAGAGACAATACACCTGTGTACCCTTGCATTGGGGTTTCAGTGGCGTAGCTCTCTTTCGAATTGTGCATGGGTACAACAAATCGGCTGTAACTTAACAAATGATTGGAGTTCCTCCATTCTCGTAGACGAAAACTGAACTGAGGCTCTTGCAGAATCCTACCAAAAGAGACTTGAGATCCCATGCCCAGCACATGAACATACCCACACGAGCATCCATAGGTTATAGGTGGCACTGCACAATATTTTGCATAAGGATCCTCATATCGATCTGGAACATATATATCAATATCCATTGGCAACTCCTTGACTGGAACCAACACGCCACCCTTGACAGGAATGCCAATCTTAAATGAGCCTGGAAGTGGAGCCAAATGGGAAGAATCAGGAAATGCATTCCTTTGGATTACTATATCAACAGCTGGCTCCTTTCGTTCAACTGGTTTCGGAAAACTCCCTTTGTCTACTGTCTCATTTGATTTTGTAGTAATGACAACTTTGTTGATTGGAGAAACACTAACAGTAGGAAGCCCAACTTCAATCATTTCTTGCGACTCCCTCTTCTCAACTCCTTTCGGTGGTCTAGGATGTGGAATTAAAACTACCTTTGTCTTTTGCCATAAAAACTCATAAGAATTGTCCCAACAATTATGTATAGCGCCAACATCGACGAACCATGGCCTTCCTAACACGATATCAATATCAAATAAATCCATGTCGACCACTTCACACACAATTGAGTCGGAATATTTCTTACCGAATGACAGCGGGAATCTACAAACACCGACACAAGTGATAGCTCCATTGTTGACACATTTGATTTGATCCGAATGTGGGTACCAATCCATTTCCATACCTAAAGCCTCCACAGTTTTTCTTGACACCAAATTGTCGATACAACCACCATCGATAATAAAACGGCATGCGTTCCCATTAACAAATCCAAGAAAGGAATTGTTTCTCCGATCACGCAAATTAGAAAAACAACCCATACAACAAATACCACGTCTAACCTTTCCAAATCACAATATCATTCAAACAAATGAAACATCCGGATAGTTTGCAAATTGGTATAAATGACTAAGTGACATGGTACTGTACAGAGCACAAAGTTGAAAACGGGTTTGATTGGTGGACTTGGATGAATAAAACTGAATAGTGGTCTGGCTTAGTTTTCACCACTGACAAAAGTGAAGACCCAACAACTAGTTTTACTTCTTATGCCTGACGGAACATTACAGCTAGGATTTCACAAGAATCAAGTATCGCAGACGAAGAAACCAAAACACCAAATTGACACCAACAGATCTTACCAAGTAAAAGAGGCGCAATCGAAATTGAGATACTGAATGTGATGATGATGTAACAAACCAAAACACTGATTTGTTTTCTCCTTTTTTTTATTTTTTATTTTGATAAACCTAGATATCACGGGAATCCTCAACCGATTCTTCTAGGTAGCACCCACAGACTGTCAACGCAGGAAAGAACTTGCTCTGATGACACCTGATACGGCACAAGCGGAAGCGATAAAACGAAAAAACGGTAAACGGAGAATCCACTCCAAAGTAAGATAGAAAGCAACTCCAATCCAGGAGTTAGAAGGATAAACAACTCTAATCCAAGAGCTAAGATGATAACAATGGTGCATAAACCAAACAAACTCAAAGGTTTTCAATATTCAATGTTAATGGCGAGCCGCAGCTGCTTTACAATGGTAAAGAAGATGGCTTTATATAGCCTGCAATCCTTAAACCCTAAAGTCTAGAACTTTCCTAAACATGATAAACAAAATAAACACGTAATTATCCTAACAATAAAATACCAAACTGAATATATTAAAGATATTATCCTAAGTCTCGCGAATACGTCGGCTTATCAAATACTGTTGGAATTTTTAGTCAAAATTATTGTTTGAGTGAAAATTGATTTTGAAATTTAAACTTCAAGAGATGTGTTTAAGGGACATGTTTTTCACCATGAGACACTTAGTGAATAGGTGTTATGGAGGGTCACCATTAGACATGGTGAGTCACCTATTGGTGAAGAGACACCTTGTAGAGTCACCATTGACTCTATAAATACCCATCTCTTGTCTTAGATTAAGATGAGTTTTGAAAAGTTTTAAGAGAAGAAAAGAGTGTCTAGAGTCAGAGTCATTAAGAGCACAGTAATTGTCAAGATTCCCCCGGCCGATTAGTATAGTAGTGCTACTTACTACAAGGCATGATCGTTGTATCTTGGGAGACGACATCCGTAAACCGTGAGCACCGTATGCGGGGATGAATTGTCTTAAGGAAAGAGGATCCAATCCTTGCCTCGATCAATCAAATCCGATAAGTCTTTCTAACCTTTATTTTATCAGTTTTATGTTTGTGGCATTTTGATGATTTCCGAGAAACCGAAACGCATATTTTTTCCAACAATCTTAAGACAATTCATTGATCCACCGTTCAAGATGGAATCTCCAACCCCCACAGTTGAAGGTATCAAACAGACATTCTTGATACCTTCTATCGTGCTGTCTTATCTTGTTGCATACATTACATACTGTAAAACTATTGGAAAGCATGATTAGTTGAACTTACCATGTAAGGTGTGTGACCAAATGAATCTCTGTTTCTTTATTGATATGCTTTCTGGAAACCTTTGAATTCAAGCATATATGGAAACGCTGTATCCTCCTATGTTAAGCGTTGTATCCGTTCACTTGGCTAATCCCAGTAACTGCCATCTCCTTCATATGAGCGCCATATAAATTTGTTGAGTATATATATATCTTGTTGAAAACTAGTGCTTTTGTTTGATTAAATAATGGTTCTGGTTTGCCATAATGATTATTATGTTATAATTGGTGATTGAGTAGATTATGCAAGAATCTATTTCTCCCTTAAATTCAGAATTTCAAAAGTCACTGATCAATTGTTTGAATAACAATCTGATGATGTACTTCTTAAAATTGAAATTTTCTGAACAGTGGGTCGGAGAACAGTGATATGATTATCTTGAATTCTTTGGCCAAATTGGGCCTGCGTCAAAGGACACGTTCTTAGAAACGTTTGCAACCCTTTCCCCTGGTTCTTATTCTCTGTTTTAAGAGTGTTCATTGTTTGACAAAGAAATAAAAAAGAAAAGCAAAAGTAGAATTCAAGATTCGGGAAATGAGTCGGTCCGTGTAATCAATGGCTATAATGGCAAATTTTGATATCTTGGAACCCAGATTAAAAAGGGATTCTTAAAGGCGTGAGGATCGTACGGGGAAGTTTTTAATATTCCAAAACTTCAAGGTTCAGAACCTTTTCCAAGTTGTTTCATGACATTTGTGAAGCCTTTGAGAATGTCATGAAATGTGGGGGAAAATGAGCGAGTTTTCTTCCTTATCTTTGGGTTTGGCCTGGGCAGTAGTACCAGTCAGACTTAATGCAGATTAAATTTAATATGATCTTGTTTATCAAAGTTGCAGATCGTAAGAGATGAGATAAACTGGATTTAATTTTGGGACCTAATTTTGATGATCAAATCGGTGGCACCACATAATTGTGGGGGTGCATGGTTGGTATAACAAGGTCGTTATAATGATTTCATCAAAAATGGGGTGCCTAAAAGGCATTATGGTACGAGGTCAACATAAAAACCATAAAGCAATTGCTCTCAAATGCGCGCATTTAGAAATGAAAAAATATTTGTGAATTGTATCAAGTCGACTAAGGATACGAATTCTAGAGAGCTTATAATTGCATCATCGAGGGGAATGGGGCTTATAGCCTACTAAAGGAGTAAGTTGCAGCGGTAACCCAACTTAGCGATTGGAGATCCCATGGACTAGGTTCAAAAGGGCAAACTAAGTTGCAAAAATACTCGCCAAAGACACTGAAAGAGATAACTCTCTTTCCCATTCCTATGATGAAACAGTGTCACCTGTCAAATGAGAGGTTGAGATTTCTCTTAATGATTCCTATGGCTTAGTCAAACTAAGAAAGGTATATGGCAGGATACCTTCAAATAGGAGATCACCTATATGAGTGTGAAGTGGGGCCGCTTCCGTGATAACTATAAGGCTATGTTAATCTAATAGCACTCATGAATACCAAGAACGTCCAGGGCCAAAATGGACACAACCGAGAATTTGATGATTATAAGAGGATATAATGTGTGTGATTTACTGTATCGATTTACACAAACGGCTGAACAGTTCAAGACATCGCGTTCACTGGTTAGCTAGTAAATCCGGTAAATTTTCACTAGGTTTGGTTCAAAGCCAAAAGCTACCATTTACTGATGCATTATATTTTCTGCTTGTGCTCTTAATAGTTGTAAGTTATGTTGAGTCAGTATTTTCACTCATGTGGGGGATTGTTGGAATTTTTAGTCAAAATTATTGTTTGAGTGAAAATTGATTTTGAAATTTAAACTTCAAGAGATGTGTTTAAGGGACATGTCTTTTCACCATGAGACACTTAGTGAATAGGTGTTATGGAGGGTCACCATTAGACATGGTGAGTCACCTATTGGTGAAGAGACACCTTGTAGAGTCACCATTGACTCTATAAATACCCATCTCTTGTCTTAGATTAAGATGAGTTTTGAAAAGTTTTAAGAGAAGAAAAGAGTGTCTAGAGTCAGAGTCATTAAGAGCACAGTAATTGTCAAGATTCGCCCGGCCGATTAGTATAGTAGTGCTACTTACTACAAGGCATGATCGTTGTATCTTGGGAGACGACATCCGTAAACCGTGAGCACCGTATGCGGGGATGAATTGTCTTAAGGAAAGAGGATCCAATCCTTGCCTCGATCAATCAAATCCGATAAGTCTTTCTAACCTTTATTTTATCAGTTTTATGTTTGTGGCATTTTGATGATTTCCGAGAAACCGAAACGCATATTTTTCCAACAAATATGTCCCGTATCATGAGACCATAATAAAAATTTGCACAATTGCTTCCGTATAAGAATTAGCAGTTGGATTTTGTGATAAGGGTTACCTGAGAGACATTAAAAGATTTTTTCATGTCGAAATTGTTGAGTTTGGACTGGTTTTCGTGTTCGAACACTATACAGAGAAAACATACAGAAATTGGTTAGTAAGAACTAAAAACTACAGCCAAAAAATAAGTAAGACTTTTATTTGTTGTATACTTACTCTCAGAAATAGAATCCTGAACCAAGAAACTCAAGATTACTATGACACAAATCATAATTGAAGATCTCCCCTCCATATCTATGGCGGAATTAGGTTCTTCAACTTAGAAGAGAATGTAATTTAAAAGACGATTAAAGATATATTCATTTACTCTTGTATTTGTCTTCATCAAAGTGTTTACACTCTCAATTTGTGGCATTTAAAACCTCCACTAACAATTTGTACCAAAGTTAGTAATTGGGTAAGAGTTTCAAACGCACCAAAAGTAATAGAAACAAATATGGTTATAGGCCAGCTCACAACTCAGTGTAGTCGCAGAAACCACCTACTAGCTTTACTCGTTTTGTATAGCTTTTGTTGTGGATGATAGCTACGGTCACAATCAAGTTGAGTAAGGCTATCACCCTTCCAAGTCTTTTCTCAAAATTTGGATTGTACGTAATCTTTGACAAGAACCAGCAGCTATGAAACTTAAATCCATGTGTGCACCGATTGCTCGACGAAGTGAAATAAAAAGAAGTGAGTCAGTAATAGCTAAAAACTAAAAAGGTGTTACCGCAGTAAAGAGGGGGAGGGTAGGAAAACTTAAGGGAAAGTGCAACTCTCATACCACATGATCCAATTTTAATGCATTTCTGGTCATATTTAGCCTGATATCATTGGAGCAGACTTTTTGGAATTAGGGCATACCTCGAATAGTGTTAACGAAGCTACCGAATTTGTTTTAACACTGCTCGGTAGCTTGAGTATGCCCCAAATCTTTTTCGTCTGCCCCCAATGACATCAGGATATTTAGATGTCCGCAAATAAATAAATTTGCGAACAGAACCAACTCAACTACAAAACAACGAGAAGATTCCAATTAAGGTGTACAATAATATTGAAAATTTGCAGGTTATTAAGAGCAAGCACTATGGTTCTCTATTTGGGGAGACTTTGCTATTGAATGGCGAAATGCAACCACTATGGTGCAAAATTTCGCCATTCAATGGCAAAATTGGTCGAGTTTGCCATTGCCTGCTACGGGTTCGTAGCAGGCAATAGCAAAGCCGAAGCGAGGCGGAAATCCAATTCCCGCAGGGCGGAAATCCAATTTCCGCCAAAAACTTTTTACGGAAATCCGATTTCCGCCCAGAAGCCATGCGGGAATTGGATTTCCGTCCCATAAATATTACCGTTTGACCTTTTTTTCCTTACACCCCCTCTACACCTCAACATCCAACCATCCATCTTTCTATTTTTTCATGACCGTCAGATCCCCAACGACTCTTTTTTTCAAAATTCAAAAAAAATAGCCGTTGGGATCTCTTCTATATAAGAAAATTCACCATCTTTGACAAATCCACCCCAATCAATCTTGTTTCTATTGATTCTTTCTTTCTCCCTTCAAATTTTCAAATTTTTTTCATCACCAAATCAAAATGGTGTTTAGGAAATTCACTCCTGAGGAAGATCTTGCCATTACCAATTGTTTTATTTTTGTATCATGCGATGGAACCGTTGGTGCCGCACAAAGTGGATCTCAATTTTGGGGAAAATTTTTTGCATTTTTTAAGAGATGTACAGGAAATCCTAATGAAAGAGATGACCGTTCGATTCAAAATCGATGGCAAAATCACATTCGAAAAGAAGTTGTGGAGTATGTTGGAATTCTTGGCCGTATTTACCGTCAACATAGAAGTGGCGCATCACATGAAGACTTGGTAAGCTATTAAATATTTCCCATAATGTTAGTGGTAATAGTTTTTAATTAGAAAGCATACTAACGTTTTTACTACTACTCTTCTTGTTTAGGTCCGAGAAGGTCGAGATCAATTTATGTATGCCAACAAAGCTCCATTCAAGTTTGATGCGTGCTACGAAGTTTTAAGAAAAACTCTCCCCGGATATGATTATGAATTAACTAATGAGCAAAATATTGGTGATCCTAGCCAAAACGGTCATGTTCCCGGTGAATTAGTTGATGGTGTCGAAATTCTACCTAATGGACAACGTTATTGGAAATACAAGGAGATGGCAAGACCAATTGGAATGAAAAAGGCTAAACAAGAAGAAAATGCAAGGAAAGATCGGGAAGCTGGAATCGTTAGGAATGGATCAAGTTTTTCAAGGGGTGCAAGTTCTTCAAGACCTATAAAGGTAGAAGAAGAAGAAGAGAGTATTGAAATTGACGAAGAACAAAAATCAATACTTGAGTATTACATGAAGATGCTAGCAAGAAAAGAAGAGAAGAAAAACAACTTTCAACAAGCCGCATTTGTGAATCTTGAAGAAAGCAACCCAATGGATTTTTACCAATCCGAAGAGGAAGAAGAGACAATTATAATAGATATGGATGTTGCTAACATGGATCCGACTCAACAAGATTATTATCAAGAACGAAAAAGAAGAATTTTGAAGAAAAGGGGAAAGAGAGTTGGAGTCCAAACCATTTATGATTCAGACAATGATGAAGTAATCAACCTTGATTAGTATGTTTATGTTCCAAGTTTTATTAGTGTTAGTTTCAATTAGTATGTTTATGTTCCAAGTTCTATGTGTTAGTTTCAATTAGTATGTTTATGTTCCAAGTTTAATGAAAATGTTATTTGGGAAAAAATATCTTAATTGTTATTCCATACTTCAAGACCTAGATATACATACTTCAAAATATGATACTTCAAGACCATTGTAACTTAGATACCATTGTGTTTGAATAATGAAATATTTGAGCAAAGGAACCATTGTGTTTGAGCAAAGGAACAATCTCCTGTGAAGAAACCAATTCTTTACGGAAATCCAATTCCCGCACGAGACGGAAATCCAATTCCCGCCGAGAAAATCAATGGCTAGATCTCGCGATCTGCCAACGGATAGTCGATTACAGCCTTTGGATTAAGAAATTCAAACATGTAACGGCTATTTTTTTTGTTTTGTTGTGTTTTGGCTACTCCTATATAAGCAAACTTGGTTTTCTTCTTCTCAAATCACCTAAAAGCATCATATTGATTTACTTCTTCTCAAACCTACTTCAAATCATCATCATATTGATTTTCTTTTTCTTCTTCTTCTTCTTCTTCAATTCATCATCTTCTTCTTCAAAATGGTCAAACATTTTAACAAAACCGAAGATTTAGCTATTGTGAATGCATATATTAAGTATGAGAAGGATGGAATTTGGAAAGGGAGTAGAAAAGAAAATTTTTGGCCACTTGTTCTTGATGAATTTGTTAGATTGATGGAAGGAAATCCTCACAAGCGAAAAAGCCTTTCCGTTTCCGGTAGATTTAGTGCCATTAAGTGCGAGGTCGACAAATTTGTAAATGATTTAGAGGAGGTTCAAACTCAAAATCCGGATATTAATTACGTTGACCTAGTAAGTTGTTTGCTCTACAAATTTCTAAATCATTTGAAATTGCTTTATACTAACTTCAAATTTGATTTTTGTAGTGTCGGCTTGCAAGAGAAGAGTACTATAAGCGTGAAAAGAAGGTCTTTGCATTTAGGGAGGAGTACAAACTTCTACGCTCTCAATTGAGTGCATTTCGTCATCGAGGAGATAATCTCGACTTGGATGATGATGATAGCTCTCAAAACTCCACTCCTTCTAACGCTCGGTCTCCTTTCAACCGTAATCCTAACCCAAACTTTTTTCAACAAGGCACCCCTCATCACCACACTTCATCCCATACTCAACAAGCCACACCTCATCCCCACACTTCATCCCATACTCAACAAGCCACCCCTCATCCCCACACTTCATCCCATACTCAATACTCCACCCCTCCTCCCAACCCTCCTTTCAACACTCATTTATATTCTACTCCACCTCCTATGACTTCCTCCCAATCTCCCTATATACCTCAAGCTAACTTTGAATCTCCTTCCTCTCAATTTCCTTATGTTCCTCAAACTTCCACCCCTACTCATATTCCTACGGGAATTCCAATGGTTGAAGAACCCAATTTCGACCATCATTTTTTGTATCAAGATAATGAAGTTACAATGGCAACAACTTCAACCGAAAAACGCAAGCGTCAAGATGGAGATACCAAAAGACGTCGCTCAACTAGATGCAAGACTCCAACAACACCGGAGACACAAGGATCTCAAGATTCAACAATGAGTGATGCGAGTTCTAAGCTAATTGAAATGATGGAGAAAAAAGTCTTGCTTAAGAAGGAGAGTGATGAACGACAAGCAACACTATTTGAAAGATATTTGGAAACGCAAAGAGAATTGGCACGTCAAAAACAAGAGGTGGAAGATAGGTTAATCATTGATAAGGATATACGTGATTGTTCGCCAACAACTAAAGCGTGGTATCGTCTCAAACGTCAGGAAATTATGAGAAGGACTTTGGCAAATACGAATTTGAATGAATCTCAATCTCAGGATTGAGCTCAAGATAATGAATTTGCAATGTAGTTTGTTTCGTTTTTAGGAATTTAAATTGTATTGTAGTCAATTTTCATGTATTGTAGTTGTTTTCCTAAATCAATGAAAATTATGTTGAGTTATTTAAACAATTCAGAGTCGTTTTATGAAAATTCAAATTGAAAGATACAAACAAAGCATATATATATGTTGAGAACATACTCTTTTAGATTGAACAAAATTCAAATTCTCAAAACTTGTTCACTCAAAACCATTGCAGATTGAATTCTCCTGTCTAAAAACCTTGTTTTTACGGAAATCGGATTTCCGCAGGTCAAAAGTCAAGCTTTGACTGTGCGGAAATCCGATTTCCGCAGAAATTATTTTACGGAAATCGGATTTCCGCACAGAAAAGCTGCGGAAATCCAATTTCCGTCTCCAAATAGCTAAGACCACCGTGGTTGCCGTTTTTTGGCCATTTCTGCCTTTCTCTTTTGCTATTGAATGGCGAAGGCTTAGGCCACCATAGTGCTTGCTCTAAAAGTTACAAGTAAAACACAGTACCACAATCAGATATGAATACACGAACTAATTTTAACCAATCTGGATAAAAATTAAGGCAAAAATGCTTAAAAATACTGATACTGAAGGAGAGTATATGATTACAAAGAAATACTACAAATCTACCTATTTCAACAAATCTATCGTATCCATACATCTAGAATGACAGAAAATAGTCACCCCGAGATATCCTCATACAGTCATGGTGCCGCATATGTGATTTTCTCCCACAACTCTGGTCTAAGACTTGGTCACAAATGATAAAGCCGCTTGGTCAGGTCCCACAGACATGGAGACTTGGCATGTTGTATTCTTCATCACTGTCAGGCGATGTCATCTAATGATTCTTATCTGCATAAGAAGCTTGGGGAAATCCATTGCTATCTGAATACAAAAACATTGTTGGTGTTCTTCATTTTAAGGTTACATTTAGAGGTTTTATATCTTAGACTTAGGTTACTCTCCACAGACTATTCAAACAAAATGTCCACTCTCCATTTTTTCCTTCTAAAGTGAGAATAAAAGTCTACATCCTAAAGCCATGTGTATCTAGAAATGAGCACAAAGCGGAATACGTGAGACAGCACACATATTTATTGAGATTGGATTCTGCGGTAAGGGAGAAAGCAGTTGCAGCAGTATGGACATGAGCAGTACTGAAACAGCCTTTCCATCGCTGGCCCAGCAGTGTTAAAAACTTAGAGCAACACAAAAAGCTTGATTCCTTCTCAGAAAAAATGAATTTACAGGTTACCAAAGACTAGAAGGTTAGCCAGAAGAAGAACAACTTCTCACATTTAAATACTGCTCCAGATGAATTGGCGCGGCTTTATGCCCTGAATTATATTGGATTACCAGCTAGCAGTAACTGCTCTTATAGACATAAGTAATCTTATGTAATTCGATTTGTGCACTCGCCCAACCAACAAGGAGTGTATAAATCTCTAGGTTGATTGGTTAGGATGGGATAGTTTATTATTCGAAAAGTCATATATGTAGAACTCTGCAATGCATGCCATATATATATGTCATTCAAAATCCCGCTACATTTGTTTTTACCATGGTTCACTATGCACTATAATTCAATCAATGCTTGATTTGGATATTTACATTTTCAGAAAATAAGTTGAATGAGAGAATACATATGTTCCACTTGAAGGGAAGTGCAAATCTCATACCACATTACCCAATTTTCACTCGCATTTCTTGTCATACTTCAATGTCTATATTGTTGGCAGCTAAATAAGAATGACTTTGCAAACCAACCCAACTGAATGACGAATCAGTAGAGAAGACTTATACAAGCATTATAATCAATCAAGCATCAAATTTACAAGTATAACACATCACCACAATCAGAAACGAATACACCCTCAGATTTCCCCATCTAAAACCAATTACATACTTTGACACAATTTCATAGATTCACTAGAACAATTGTTCTTTAATTAAATAAGCTGGACTAAAAGGCAGCTTTCTAGACCTACAGGGGTTTTCCAGAATGTTCCAGAGTAGTCAAAGGTGTACCCACGAACCCCCTGGAACTGGGCCACACTAATGGGCTGGAAGTGTGCCTGAAAAAAATGTCCAAAAAGCACAAAACAGAAGAAGGAATTGAATTGGGCCGGACAGACTAGGCCAAATAGACATGGGCGAAATGGACTGGGCCAAATAGACTTGAGCCAAATGGATCAGGCCAAATGAACTAGGTCCAAATTAAATTGGGCAGAAAAAACCACGGCCGCAGGCTTCGGCCGCCGGTACGCCACTTGTCGTCGGCGGTGTTGCGGTCGGTCACCTGTCGGTCGTTGGTCGGTCGGTCGCCGGTTGCCAGCCGCATCGTTGTGCGGGTAATATACGCTTTTTTTATCTTCATCTGTAAACTCGATTTTCGTGCATCCAACTTCCAGAGTTTCTGCTCCCTCTCCATCGAGGAAGTCGATATGGTTTAGAACATACCACTCTTTCAGTTGTCTCAGCTTCGTTCTCGTCTCGTCCCTCGCAGCATGTCTGGTCATCGAATGAATCCTTGCATAACCGACATTGATGACATGATTTATGCTCAATGTTCGACGAACTGGATCTCGTACGTTGTCCTTTTTCACGTACTCCTGTAATTTTCTGCCATCGTCAATCTTTATTATCTTCTGGTAATGGCTGAGGGGGCTTTAACTCGCCCTTGACTTTGCTGTATATTTCAGATAACCTGACGTTCAGGGGCGTCAAGTCTTTGTATTAGCCCTTTCCTTCGGTCTCTTTCTTCTCGTGGCGATTCTTGCTATACTCCACACGATCATTGTTCTGCCCATTCTGGCGATGTTGACTTATCTTTCTTCCCATCATGTGGCTGGTGGGTAGACTTGTCTGCCTCTCTTCGAGCTCTCAAATCATCTTCCACGCGTGCATACTGCTAAACTCGTTCATACAACTCCTTTTGATCTCTTGCTGGTTCGCGAACAAGAGAATTGTAAATTCCTGAACTGTCTAGTGGAATTGCATGTTTATATGCTTCGATGACTAGCTGGTCACTGTCATTATCCACCTCTGCGAGTTCCTGCCTGAACCGTTGGGTAAACTTCCTTAAAGTCTCCCCACTTTCCACCCTTAATAGGAAAAGAGAATGAATCTCCTTCCGACTATGCCTGTTATGCTTGTATTGCTGAAAAAAAAATTCGATAAGTTTATCGTACGAACCAATTGATCTTGACCGGAGCGAGTTGAACCATACAATGGCCCCACCAGTCAGTGACTGCGGAAAATTATTGCACATCAACTTATCTTCGCTCTCCCATAACGTCATGGCTGTCTCGTAGAGAAGAACATGTTGTGATGGTCATCTGATCTTTCATCGAACTGTGGTAATTTTGGAATGTAGAAACTAATTAGTCCTAATATAAGACTTTATATTTCAGTTTAGTCCTGTGAGCCAATCAAGATTATTATTTAGTCCTAAAAGTTTTTTGTTTGGTCCTAATATTTATATTTAGTCCTTTTTTATTATTTGGTCCTTGGGTGAACGTTACCCACGCGGAGTGACATCATCATGCTTTTTAATATTACAGAAATACCCTTTTATCTTTTATTCTTTGTTCTTTATAAAACTAATGAAAATTTATTAAAAAATCAAATATCTCAAGAACTACAATTCGGAATTACACAAATTTTATATATTCCGAAAGCTCTTGACGAGATCTATACAACGAGTACCATTGTCACTATGTTTCGAAACATTTTTTTTTTCACGTTACCCGGTGACGGATTTCATTTTAGAAAATGAAGTACTAAAACGGATTCCATCTCATACTATAAAGTGCTAAAATAGATTTCATCTCATAATATGAAGTTCTAAAGTAGATTTCATCTCAATGTATGAAGTCATAAATGAAATTCATTTCAAAATATGAAGCGACAAAATATAATTCATTTCATAAGGATTATAAATTAAAGTAGAATCCATCTACAAATATGAAGTGGTAAATGAATTTCATTTCAAAATATGAAGTTAAAAATTGAATTCATCTAAAAATATGAAGTGATAAATGAGATTCATCTCAAAATATGAAGTTAAGTATTGAATTCATCTCAAAATATGAATGATAAATGAACTTCATCTCAAAATATGAAGTTAAAAATTGAATTTCATCTCAAAATATGAATGATAAATGAACTTCATCTCAAAATATGAAGTTCAAAATGAATTAATATCAAAAATATGAAGTTAAAAATTGAATCATCTCAAAATATGAAGTGATATATGAATTTCATCTCAAAATATGAAGTTAAAAATT
>JAJJMA010285359.1:177279-193395 GCA_023529015.1 Papaver nudicaule | reverse complement strand
AAAAGAAAAATGAGAGTTATTATACTCTTTTAATAACAAAGGACTAAACAGAAAAGTCACTTTTGTAACAGGACTAAATTGATATAGATCCATCTAAAAAGGACTAAACAGTTTTTTCCCCTTTTGGAATTTGGAAATTTTCTGGTGGACGAAAATTCCTGATTCTGTCATTAAACGTTGCTCCAGCGCTCGGATGGAGTCGGCTCAGATTATCCTCTATGCCTTCTTTCCTGGCCAAAGCGCGATCAATCATCTTTTTGAGACGTGCCTTAGTAATGGCACCAACGTCGCCAATGTCCATAGGTTCAGGAGAATTTTGTCGATGCGCTCGACTGGGTCTGTGGTCCTCAGGCTAACTCTTCTCCTACGGGGTGCAATGTCATTGTTGGCAGTGTTACTTCCTGAACTGTTGCGATCATCTCGTCCTCTGTCTCTCCTTGTTGTCTGACCTCGAAGGTCATTCCTCAAACGCTTGACTCCAGAACGGACCTGAGCGATGGTTTGTTCAGATAATGATCCCTGTTCACGACCACGTCCACGTCCAGAACAGTTTGCTAAACCGACATTATCATGGCAGTTTTCCTGTTCTGGTCGTCTTCGTCTAGGAAGATCTCCAGTTGGTACAAAAACTGGTCCTAAGCGCTCGAACAAAGATCTACCTCTCTGGTTTCGGTTGCCGCTTGGTTGAAGCCTTAGACCTTGAGCAGTATTGGATGTTGACCTCTCTTGTCTTCTGGCGTTTTGCCAGTGTTGATATTTGTTATACAGATGCTGCATAAAATAAGGTGTTGGTTCAGGATCTGCACTGGGAGTTGCGGATCTCTCACCTTCACCATAAGCATCAAGATGATCGTATTCATCACCATAATAGTCACCAGCGTCAAAATCGTCAAACATCCCGCCTGCTACAGCCATATATCCTTAACCACCTCCTGTTGCGATGTTTTCTTCAGGATATTGGGAACCTTCAGGTTGGTTCCAGGGATGTTGATGTCGTGCGCTGGGTGTTGATGATGCTGAATATTCTTCGATGAACACCATGTTTCTTCAGAAAACAGAAATTCGCTTTTAGAGTTTATCGAACTCCCCTTAGTCGGCGCCAATGATTGTACCCGAATATAGAATTCCAGAACAAACACAATAACTGTTGATGTAGAACGCAGAAAACGTAAATCTGAATCTCTGGTTGCAGTCTTCAATCTTCACATGAACTGGATTGAGAGAAGGGGGGGTACCTGCAGAAAACCCTCTGATGCTCAAGTCAGTAGGTGTTTTGCACAGGTGAATGTGGATGAGAAATATTGCGTACCTTTTGCTGATCCAGACCCCTCTATTTATATGGTTGGCTGTTAGGTCAAACCCTAAATTCGAGATTAGGATTACTTGTGATTACTTGGACTACAAGTCTTCCAGAACCTTCCAGAGTCTTCTCCTAAAAGGCAGCTTTCTAGACCTACAAGGGTTTTCCAGAATGTTCCAGAGTAGTCAAAGGTGTACCCACGAACCCCCTGGAACTGGGCCACGCTCACTACGCCACAGGGGCCTGTTTGTAACGGATATAGACGTTGCGCCGAATTAAAGCAACGTCTATTAGCGTTGCAAAAACGGCGTTACAAATTTTTGGCAACGTCTATTAACGTTGCTCTAAATAAATTCTGCAACGGAAGTAACGTTGCATCTTCCGTTGCACTTTTTTATTTAAAGCAACGTAAGTAACGTTGCAGAATTTATTTAGAGCAACGTTTCTGTAATTTAGGCAACGCCCATAAACGTTGCAGATTTTTTAATTAGAATAAAAAAAATACAAAATTTTGTAATTAGAATTTAAAAAAATTAAATACTGTATTTCTGTATTACAAAATATGTATTTCTACAAAAAAAAAAAGTATCCTCAAGTAAATTACATACACATCTTCCAAAGCTAGTAAACATTCATAAACACACACACCATCAAGGGAAATCAGGTCCTATATCCCATGGCAGCACTCATGATAAGACATATTAACATATCAACTTCATAAAGCACTGCCCTAGAGTTGCTTACCGCATATGCATATATTGAGCCATCGCTGTTTAATGCACTACAAGGAATGGGATTATTGCACCTAGACATGGCCTGGAGAAGTAGATGAAGAGCTTAGCCAATGATATGCAGTAACATTCAGAAACAGGAAAGTCATTCATAAAAATTAAAAACCCTTCACTGAACAGGGCATCTTTTCAAAATACTGGACAACATCAACAACAGAAGACCAAAGTTACGAAACCACAAAGATTGAACAAACCTTGAGTCTCTGTTTGCTATCCTTGTCCCAAAAATTGACGGCACCATCTGATCTGATCCAGCTGTTGCAAAAGTGTGATAAACCTGCAATAACCCCATAACTTTAGCAGGCACATCGTAAAGGTAAAATTCAACATCTTAGGATAGAAGGTAACTGTATCTATGGATTAGGAAGCATAAGATATTATACATACATAATATAAGTACATACAAATAGCACCACATGTATCTTACAGGATGAAAATTTAATGAATTGACTGAGTGTATTGTGTCTCCTTCTCTATGGCATTCGAAGGTGTAGTTTTTCACTCGCTGGGCATCATCCAAATGGTGTACACCAACTTTTCCTCCAATATAACCAACCTATATACAAATTTAAGCTTTTGAGTTAGATAGGAATATACTAAGACCCAATTTCAATAGCTTCATCGTATACTAAGACTGGAAACGGAGGGTAAGAATTTGCAGTACATGACACGCCAAAAGCTTGTACAGTGTGTTTGAGAGAGAAGCCTACACTTGTGAGATTCAATCAGAAGAGGTGATGTTTGTTTCGCCATTTTGATAATGCTGGGTTCAGTCCCAAATCCAATGACTTCCGAACTGCGCGCTTGTTCTCATCCAAATACCTTCAAAACGAAATAACAACAAAAAGCCAATGTTACAACGAGATACAGCAAACCTAACAGCCGATAGTAAAAACTATAATAACCAAATACCCAAAAAAAGCTATGAATTCCACTTACGAGAAATTAGGTCGAATGAAAGTGAAATCCTTATCAGGAGCATTTAGATTATCGAAAAAAAACAACTATACTTTAATTTGATTTGCAAAAGCAGTAACATTGAACTTTAAATCTAGTATGGAAGTAGGCTTAATTTTCATTTATCTCTAATGATAGTCCCCTTACAGTTCACACTTTAAAAAGACACCACATAAGCTGACAATCTCATATTTGCCATAGTGGCACAATCAGCCAGTGATAGTTCACTCAACATCACCTACATTCAAACATTGACATGGTATAAAGCAACCTCAAACTTCATTTGGAACTCAACTATATACGGCACCCGTTCATGGTAAGCATCTTGAATTCTAGACTTATTATAGCATTTACACATTGAAGGTGGTTAACTCATGTCTTAATCTACCTCTTACTTCTTACACCTGCATCTTCAGTTTAAGCATATTTCAAGCACATAGGCCCATCAATTGCACCACAATTGGTGTAAATAAGGGTAACCTAGAAAACTCGTAATCAACCATGTCACACATGAAAGAGATATAGGCTTCTAATTACACTATTCAAATGAGTAAAACTGGTCATACATGACAATATTAGAAGAGCAAGTCTATTTAGAGAAGGATCAATGCTTACCATATTCCGGAGCAAAAGAACACGAGTAGGCGCACCATTAATGTTGACACTCTTTGGCTTCTTTTCTGACTTAGGTTCACTAGCATTGACAATCACACCAGCTCGTTTATCTGTTTTCTTTGCCACAACGCAGTAGTTATCCCCTGCTACTGTTTCCCAAGTCCTTGTCCCTGCTTCCATCCCATCTTCACCATCATTTTTTGTGCTGCAGTCATTTGCCAACCTGCCCCAACCCCTAGCCCAACAGACCCTGACTTCCCAATACTGAACCCTCCATCTCCTTTAGATGGCGGAGACGGTGATCTCGGTGCAGACCCACCACCACTCATATTCCTAGTCATTGCTGCTCTTCGTTTCCAAGTTTCCTCACCAGAGATATTCAACGACGCTGGTCTTGCACCTGATTAACTAGACTCCCTATCCTTTTCTCTATCGGCAGCAGCTTCCCTTTTTCGTTGTTCCCTCTCCCTCTCTCTTTCCTCCTCATCTGTCTCCTCCTCTCAATCTCCTTGTTCATCTCCTTGAACTACATCACCAAATAACAGATCATTAAATTCTACACAGGCGTCAACTTACCATTTTGCCATGTTAATGGATTCAACATGCTCTTGCAATTCATCCAAAATATCTGTCAAATCAACAAACCATAAACAAGATACTAAAACCGACACAAAATTTAACCAAAGCGGTACAAATTTCATGAAAAAATATGGTGTACCTTGGATCTCAGCAGAAGTAACACCTTGTTCTCCAATACATTCTCAGGAGTCTTCATAACAAATGTAATTTCTTTCATTAATTTGATTACATCAACTGTCTGAGCCTGCATAGCTTCCATGAACCATCTCTTATCCTCCTCACTACAGATCCAACAACCAATTCAATCTTTGGGCACAATGTTTACTTAAACATGTTGTAAGTTATGAAATTGAAACCAAATTCATAAAAAAAAGACCTAAAATTTCCACTGAAGCTACAAATTGAATGAAAAAACAGACCTTAATTCGCGAGGCGGACGATTCCCATCCCATCACTGTGAGCTAAACAAAGAAAAGAGAAGAAAAATCCCAAAATCAAACCTTAGAGTGAACAGATTTACACTATTAAACCTCAAATGTTTACAAATCAAAACCCACTTTGGAAAACACTAATAACAAACATTCAGACATCAAATTAAAGAAAATCAGAAACCCTAATTAATTTTTTTAAAGAAAAATCAAATCCATAAAGAAAATCGGGAAATTTTTTTTTTTTAACCAAATCAGTAAATCTCACGACGAGGTACTTCATGGAATATACCTAAATATAGATCTAATGAGTTTGGTTTTTAATCTGTGAATAAGAAAAACAAACAGAAATTTAATTTGGGTTTTGAGATAGAGATTATGAGGTGCAGGTTTACATAAGAGAGCTTTTGATTTTCGTTGGTTTGGACTTGATTCAAGAGATCTAACTTAAAGAAGAAGAGTTTTTTTTTTATTTTTTTGAAGTTCGAAGAACAGACGAAGGAAAGAAAACGCAAAACTGAGAAGGAAAAGGAGAAGGAAAGAGAAGGGGAAATAGAGAGTATAAAGGAAAAATCTAATTTCCGGTAAAAAGACAAAATAGTCCCTGGGTGCGCAACGGAAGATAACGTTGCCGTGACGTTGCGCAATAATAATAAAAAAAATATTTACAGCAACGTTAAAAAAAAATTGCGCAACGTTATTTGACGTTGCCACGTAGGCAACGGCTATTAACGTTGCAGATGCGAAAAAAAAAAAACGTTGGGAATCTTTCCCTGTGGCGTAGTGGCTAATGGGCTGGAAGTTTTCCTGAAAGTGAAAACAATGTTCAAAAAGCACAAAACAGAAGAAGAAATCGAATTGTGCCAGACAGACTGGGCCAAATAGACTTGGGCGAAATGGACTAGGCCAAATAGACTTGGGCTAAATGGATTGGGCCAAATGAACTAGGTCCAAATTAAATTGGGCAGAAAAGACAACGGCCGCCGGCATGGGCCACCGTCTTCGGCCGCCGGTACGCCACTTGTCTTCGGCGGTGTTCCGGTCGGTCGGTCGTCGTTTGCCGGTCGTCGGTCTTTTACCGGTCGTTCGCCTGCCGGTTGCCGGTCGTCGGTCGTTTGAGGTCGGTCGCCGGTCGTTGGTCGTTCGCCGAGCGCGAGTCGGTCGGTCCACGTGTACGTGCCTCCACCGCACTCAATGCAGGCTTGCTTTTAATGTTCGGGCAAGGCTGCCATCCAAAACATAGTTTTCGGGACCTTTATCGCTCCACTTAGCCAATAAAGGGGTTCCAAATACTAGGGTACAAACATATCCATACACTAAAAATCACTTAATTCTGAGATCTAAAATTTCCAAATTTCACAGACATATTTTGGCTAACAGAACTAAATTCAATAACAAATAACTTGGAAACAACAATTCAGACGTTAATAGCTTCAACATATATAAGAATTACAGGTTATAATTGGCAAAAAGTGTTATGAAATTGCTTATACAGATCTACTACATGTCAATCTCTACTATTATTAAGCCAAGAGGCTAAATAAGGCATTTTTACCCAAATGACCATGCACAAAAAACAGGAACAAAATTAAGTTGAGGATAAATTTGTCAAACCAGTTTTTAAAATACCTAGGCAGAAAGAATCTTCTATTTGAAATTCAAATTTCAAAGAACCTTATCTCTTGGGTTACACTTACGAGAAATTTTTAGATTTCAAATCGCCACTTCTTTTATAATTCCTCTTCCGCTGCTCGGTGGGTATTTTCTCAAATCGCCACTTCTACACAACTTCAAGCTAACCATCTTGGATCAGTGTTATTTGTAAATGAACTTTTACTCAGGTTTGTAAGTGATTTGAAAAAAGAAGAAGTGTGATTAAGTTTTACCTTTGTTTTCCAGGATCTAAAGAAAAGGAAGATGTGAAATTGTAGATTTTTTGCGAATTGAATGGGTATTCGCTACTGCTCCTAAAGGTGCGCTGCAATTAAAAGATGATGAATAAACAGATACGACATTTGTGCGGAGAAAGTGTTTGATTAAATGTTTGAACGGTTCTTGGAATTGCATGATTTGTGGAAACAAGCATAATAGAGATGGTCACTTCATTTATTTGTTTTTTCGCTTTGCATAGATTCGGAGTATGCTATTGTAGTGTTGTTCTTTGTGTTTGCTAAGATTGTGGATTGGCTCGACTTAGATTTGAATTCAAGTTCACTTTTATGTCGTATTGTTTTTTGTGTGTCGTCAACAGGTTTATAAGTTGTTGCCATGATGCTAACAGGGTTGATGTTAGATTATTAAACTCTGGAGTTCAGCTAAACAAGTAGTATTTGAGGTAGTTCAGCAAACACATTGACCTTTTATACTACTAATCGATTTGTGGGTTTTATCCCGTCGTTCTAAAATAGTATACATTTGTGAAATGATACTGATCAAGGTTCAAACTAAAATGCATAATCATGTTCAAAGTCTAACTGTTTAAACTGCTCTTTATAGCCGGGAGAATGTCAGCTTTTATTGTGGTCCCAATTATACAAAGCACATTACTTTGTGATTTGCCGTAAGGCCGGAAGCTTGAGAAATTGTTGCAGCCGTAAAGCTTGAGAGATCATTTTGTGGCGCATTGAACTGGTTTTAACAATCTGACAAGGTAATAATTCATACGTCTTTGGGAGGTGGAATTAAAATCATGGTTCGAAGGTTATTTTGTTTATCAGTCTTAACTTTCAAAATGTTCTTTTGTTTTGTTTAAACGTGATGGGTTTGTTAGTTTCTTGCTGTTGATATTTGTGATTATGGTTTTTTTGTTTTGAAGGTTCATACAGCTCAAGGACTCATCCAGGAAAAACAGTTATCATACAAAGCAAAATAAAGTACTTTACAGAACCTTCTCATGGTATGTCCTGATGATAATTGATTTTCATATCCATTCCATTCCAATTGTCTTTTTGAATCACTATTTTTAGTGCTTTAGTGCTTCTTAGTAGGTACAATCACATACCTTTCTGTTTCTGTATGGACATTATTTTCCTCATAACTACCTTGGTAGCTACATTGTGGAGTAAATGCTGCTTCTTTAAGGTGTTTGTGGGTTCCATTTGTTTTGAGATATTTAATTGATTTGTGGTTTTTATCCTGTTCTAAAATTGTACACATGAAAAAGGATACTGACCAAGGTATAAACGGAAATGCATAATCATGATCGAGGTCTAACTGTTTGAAATGTCTTTGTAGCCGGGAGAATGTCAGCTTCTCATTGTGGTCCCAATTTTTCTGGTGGCAGGCACTTCTTAAACCGAAGCTTTTTCTCAAACGAGTATGCGATCTCATAGCTTTTTCGGTAATTCTTAGATGACATCATTTACGCCTACTTGCTACCAGCTAGAATTGTCTGGTGTTGGAAATGTGATAAGAGATGTTACTGTGATGAATGTGCTTCTAAATGGTAAGATCGCATTACGTAAAGTCATTTGCTTAAATTGGCTTGCATTTGATTGTGTTGTTGCATACCTAAATTAGTAAATTGCTCATGGAAACTCAAAATTTCCATCTCTTTTGTGTCAGTTTAATGATGTTGTACGTATTAAATCTCCTGCTAGGTACCCTGACATCTCTTTAGAAGAAATCCAGAAGGCGTCGTCTGCATGTCGCAAAGTAATGTTCTTGCAGCGTGTTCTTATGGAGATAATTTGATGAAGGTATACTGCAACCTTCTTTTTAAGATTGGGACGTCATGAGCCCTAGAAAAAACATCCTTAATGGATTAATCTTCACAAAATGTTCACTTATATATGCCCTTTCTTTTTACTACTGGATACAGGAGACAGGTGGTCCAGATAAGCACATTCATGATTGCCCTTAGCTTCCATTTCTCATGTGCAGATACACTCTGACCAGTGTTTTGAACTGGGGTTGGACACCAGTTTCTCCACCTATCTACTAACCTAACTCCAACTCTACTATAAAGTTATGTTATACATGGTTGGTCAAAGATAGAATGCATCCAGTTGAACTGCAATTCTGACGATGTTAATGGATCCAATTGACGAATTCTATAGTCCGACAAACAACGGAAGAAGGCTAGCCAGAAAAGCAAGTTTACACGCAGGTTCTTCCTTTTGAATTTCACACTAGAGTTTGCATAGTCATATCTCAATACTATTTAATTCTCGCCACTTCTATTTTTGAACTTGGGTGTAGCTGTGAGTAAACATATGGAGAACAAAAAGTATTGAGGAAATTCCAATGTTACTTCCGGTTCAGTTCAATTTTTTCACTGGTTGTGATAAATTGATGTGCCTGCATAGGAATGTTCAGTTGATAATGGAATATGAAGTTGGCATTTCGTTTTGGCATGGCGACTGGACAAGTATCCGTTGGCCAAGGCATTTTCTACATTGTACAAGCTGGCAGCTAAAAAGTTCGGATCTCTCGCGTCACATATTACAGATCTAATCCAGTCGGTGGAATTTCCAAGTTATTATCCAGTTAATGCAAGAAAGATTGCTCATTAACCTCAAGTCTAGCTACCAGTTGAAGTGTGGTGTTCTTTTTTTCTTTTCCTTCTGTTTCGAATGTATATCTACTTTCTCCATTTTTGTAACACGTGCGAAGCACGTGCACTTTACTAGTGAAGTGAAAGCCATCCAGCAAAGTATGGTCGTAATATCAGTTCATATTCTCCTGCTTTCTCTTTGATTCTTTGCTTGGGTAAGGTAAGCTAGATCTAGAGTTGTTACCCATGAAGATTCATCTGAAACTGTACCATAAAGAAAAAACAAGAACATATATGGAATTTCCAACCACATTATTTTACATATCTTTCCGACATTGAACTTGTAAAACGGTTTTCAAGAAATAAGATAACTTTGTTTTGAGAGAAGAAATCATTCTGAGGATTTTAAAGATCTGTCTTTTTTCAATTTCATATAAAACCAAATTTCCATCACAACTCAGCTAATCTTTGGTAATGGCAGAATCTCATTACCAGAACTCTGGTTTCTTGTGTTTCCTACAACACCGCCGCACTCACACACTCTCTCCGTGGAAAATGAAATTCTAGGGCTTGGTTGATATATATTAGGTGATTTTGTGTGATTTACTAAAATGCCCTTGATCTATTCTCAATTGATATGTATATTTGACTGCAGCCAAGTGAGCAGGCCAGGCCCTATTATTAGAGTTTCTGGATCCTATACACCGCTGTACTTTGGGAAATTTGGAGACTGGACTGGATTATGGTCACAATACTGGATCCAGCACATGCTTTCCTTTAACTTTATGACCCTGTAAGGAAAATTAGTACAAGTGATGCATATGTACTCATTATGCCAATTTGCTTGGTGAAGAAATATTTATGAGACTACCGTTGATTAATTGAAAGATCACTCGGTAGACAATGGGGTCTTGGGACCTGTATTTTAAGAGTTTGGTTTTGGATGTTTCCTGGCATAGATACACATTTAGATTTATCATAAAAATCTCCCATTTGCATATGTTGCTTCTGGAGGAACCTTTGCATTTAGATTAGATTATTAATGAATTTTATTGATAAGTAAATGGAATGAAAATTGCTTTCGCTGATTTTATTATTTGAAGGCAAAACGTGCCTAAGTGAACCCACAAAGTCATTGTTTAGAAACCCATGATTGCTTCCAAATTTAGATTACTAAAAAAACGCCATCGTTTTTCGCGGCTGGGGCCGTAGGGCTAGGCCGGGCTTACCGATCTTAAAACGAATTTAGACAAAAAGGTGTTCGTACAAATCTATCAAAATGCAAATCTTTATAGGAGCTCACACCAAATTTACAACTTTGTAAGATCATACCCAAAAGTTTCAACAAATCCTGCACTTAAACTATCGAAAAACATCATAGTCATTGGTAAGAACTTGAAGGCAAAATCTTACGACTCCCATCTCACTATCCATTTTTATAACAAATGCATGAAGATGGCGGGAAACAATTAAATATTATTTTTAAACATATTTCTTTACTTCGTCTAAATTATATTAAATTTATTGTCGTTTATATATGTTTTCTAATGGAGTTGGCCTAACAAATTAAAAAAGTTGAAGCTCACACGATATATGTATGGTGATATAAATAAAACTAACTAAATAGATAGGAATTCCACTTAACTAGAAATAAATGATTTTAATTTCATATTTGTATGTCATACATGTGATATGCGTGGTATCACATATATGTTTTCTTTTATTTTTGATAGATAAAGAATTTGATGCTGACGAGTTTCGAACTCAGGTCACTAATATCATCACCTAGTAACTTTACCGCTGTACTACAGTGACATCGCCGTATCACATATATCTTGTAAGAAAAAAACAAAGTCAATATTGTTTTTAGATAACGTAAAATAGCAATATATGATGTCTATTAGAATGGGGTGTTCCACCCCCAAGTGGTCCAAGGCTCTGACCTGTGCCATCTCTCTCACATGTGTGTAGGTCATAATACTGCACAGTATCATACCAACAAAAATGCCTAACACTGCTATATAACACAAGTAACAAGAGTTTAGTTATGTGCACACTCCATTAAAGAGTGTATATTTGACATATGCATTTGATTGGTTGATTTATTAACTGATGGCCCCATTACCATCCATCTTTTCAGTCACAACCCTCGTTAACTCTCCAAATTAAATCAACAGTGTAGATTCAAATGTCATGTAAACAGTCTTACAAGAGTATGCACAAAATGGCACTCCAAGCCACAATAGCATAGTAGAGACCCCGAGGCATGCTGGTGCGTGGGCGATCAGCGGAGAACTCGTGATTTGGATGGTCCGGAGAATTCGGATTTCCTTCGGTGTGTGACTAACTTACGAAAAATATATGATTTTTTCCGAACTCTCATAAGCCTAAAGAATTGTGGGTTTTTGTTTTTCATGAATGAGACAAAGCAAATGAACTGTTAGTGAATTCTCATAGTTTAAGATTCCATCTTAGTTACCATTTATGCATATAATTAAGTTGTGTAAAAAGAAAATGATATCCCTTGTGCCCAAGTACACTTGTGCGAGTCAACTAAGTTCCATTAACTGCCTAAAATATTTTTAGTGTTTTACAAAATATTATCTTCAAGAGTTATTTGTGGGAGAGTATCTTCACGCGGTGGAGATAAGTTTTATTTTTGGTGGAAACATATTTCTTGATAAATACGAGTTTTCTTGATGCGTAATTTTCTCTTCTTGTTTTACAAGTAAATGAAAATTGTTTTGCAACTAATCTTATGCGAAAATTCTAATAGCCTCTCCTATAAATACAAGACATTTTCTATTCTCTGAGTATCCCTGAAGCAGCTACTATCCTCTGCTTATTCAAAACCTTTCCCTTTAGGGGGAAAAGTTGCCTCAAGGAACCATTCTGCTTTGGGAAATAGATTGTGATTTCAGAAAACGTTAAAACTTTTTCATAAAAGGTTTCAAAACTAGAAAGACACTACGCCAGAACTCGCATTTTTCGATGGACAGAACCCGTCGTTAATACGGATTATTGACAGACATGGTCCGTCAAACGGCATGTCGTAGATAGCAGTGTCGAAAATCTTAAACGACGGGGAAGCCCTATCGTTTATGAGTTATTGTAAACGATAGACTCTGCTTGTCAAAAATTATCGACAGGCTTTACATGTCAATTAATTCTAATATTGAATTCCCTGCAATTTATATTATGATATTTTTTATATATTATTTTTGAAAATTGTTTCAATGGATATTACTAGGTGCTTAAACTGTAAATTAAAGTAACTTGAGAAGATTTTTAAATTTAAAATAAATTCACATATATTGATGTATTTTGTTCAAATTACATTAAGATAAAAAGACATAAAAAAAAAACTAAAGAGTCAACATCAAGGAATACAAAAACACTACTAAAGATACAACCAATGTTATCCTCTGGAATGACTCCTGCTTTTACTCTTGTTAATAGGCAGTTGAAGCTCTGGTGCCGACATCCTATCCTTGCCTATTTTCCAATCTGCACAACACAGTACAAGATTAGTATTAATCTAATAATACCTTTTCACAGTGAATTCACATAATTCCACTTAGGTAACATAGATGGTGCTAAGGTTATTATCACAACACAGATTTCAGGTAAATGATGGCAATTCAGGCAAACAGATGGCACTCAGGTAAAGGATAACATTCAGGTAGCACTTATGACTTTAAGCTGTCATGCTTGTATGAGTGAAAGAGAGCATGGGACTATAAATGAGAATGAATCCAACATGTGACTAGTAGAAATAATTTCTATCTCTAATTCAAATAAAATTACCTTGTCCTGCTATTATCTTATTTGAACAGTTGCATGAATTGCTTTAGTGAAGCCTGAAAAGGCAAGAGGTGTCGAAGATGTTATACTCAGAGCTGCTCAAAGGGGGCAGATTGCAGATGGCCTTGTAACTCAGTCACATACTAAGAGCTATCAGGAAGAGTATGACCTGTAGAAATGATATGAAAGAGATGAAGATATTGGTTTACAACATCACAGAGTAATAGAAAAGAAGAAGAAGGCAATTAGTTATGAGTGTACGCATATCTCAAGCCAAACTTCATGTAAATTATAAATTATAATTTATATACCATGAACAGAATCTCTGACCCAGACCACCTCTCCTAGGAACATATTCATGCTAGCAGGGAGCAACACCTCTTCAATTAAAATGGAACCTTTATGAAGCATCCGATTCTTCTTGACAACCTGAAACATTAGTATCAAGTGATGACAACGATTTACACTGGAAGTAATTACTAAACTAGAAAACATCACTAAACGTAATTCGCATCAAGAACAAATTTTGGGACATCTCTTTTCCACGTACTAGAACTACAGAGAAATGTCTTCATTGCAGCAACTTAATTTCTGCCACATTGCTTGCGTATATAGTCATAGAATTACCATTAACATGAAATGACTGTCGCCTATGCCGTGAACTTTGAGCCTGCGAACCAAAAAAAAAACTGAGTGAACACCCATCTAATGACCAAAGAACTATCTTGCATTGATTTCATCTATAAATAAAAGGAAAAATCATGTTTTTCTTGTTTTTTAAGCAGACAAATTCCATAATTCCTGAAATGAAAGCTTAACAAAATTAAGTACTCAGGTTCAATTCATTGAGGTTTGGCAGCAACCAAGTTAAATCTAAAAATAAATATTGCAGTGATTGTGACTTAACTCCTATCCCGACCTTTCGAAAAAAGAATAAAAAAACACTCCACTACAAAACACATGGTGCCAGAAAATCCAAAACCACAAAATCTTGACATGCATTCACTGTTGTTTTGCTTCAACTTTATTCTTCCGCCATTGCCATAGTCGATCGACTGCGCTGTCAACGTTCCTGGCCACGAAGAAAACCACTTAAGGCAAGAGTGGAGAATTGTCCAATGTTAGATACCACTCTCACCAATATTAGTGTGCTAGGAATTTGTACAAACAATTAAAGTACGTTATTGAGTTATTAGAAATTTATAAAAATATCTATGAATTCTAGATTCACCCTGTACAACAACAACCCTTTTTTAGCTCGGCAGGCCCTGTCAGTTGATAAAGAAGTCTCTTGCTGGGTGGTGGGTCATTGGGATCTCAATGGTCGGGAAACTTCTACTTTCGACTTCTCAATCTACTGATGGATCGGGTAGCCCGAATGCAAATATCAAATAGTAAGGAATATTGTATACATAATTTAAAAAATCTCTTGTGTTGTAAAATAAGTGGTGAAGTATGAATCTAAGAATTTAGACGTAGCTTTCATGTATCTTTGGGTCTTAAAATTGAAACACTTAATCAAAATTCAAACAACTAAATCATGTAATTCCATATCTTCAATGCCATCTATTCAACAAATTCACTCAGAAGTTGTTTACCATCTACCGCTTGGATTTGTTCGTAATGGGATTGTAGATGTATAAGAAGAAGGAATTAATGGTTCAATTATTGTGGGGCTATTGGTCGTTCATGAGGAATTGATAAAGGTAGTTGATTTGAGTGGAGATGAAAACCCTCGGTTGAATTGTTTTTCTGCCCTATATAAGAAATTTAAAAATAAATAAATAAATAAAAGGTTTTGATAGAAACATACGTTTTCTGAAGAATTTCTTCTGGGAAGGATTTGTTTTCGTCATAGATTCGAGATTCAAACATTCTCAAAGAAGTTGAAGAACATCCTCCTCTTGAATTCACGATGTTAGTAGACAGAGAAATCCTTCCAGAAAACATTCAAAATCAAATTAAATCAAATCAAATAAGAGGGAATAGTGAAACAGATCTTGATCTGAAAGAAATCAAAAGAGGAAATACCATAAGATGAAATTTTTAGCGAGTGAGATCTCTCTGCGTGGGGGAAATCTGTGAAGTTTAGTATGAGGAGGAAGAAAACTGGGAGGAAAAAAGTGCGGTGTAGAAAAATTATCAGAATATTAGGGCTAAGTAGTCACCACATATCTTGCTGCTCCGTCGAGAAATGAAGCACAACAATGGCACGTGCACGTCACCAGAATTTGACATCAAAGGTATGTCAAACTATAACGACAGGGGTTATCTGTCAAATCCCTCGATGCCACCCTGTCAAAGATTACTCATTCTGGCGTAGTGAGAAGCAGTTCAATATCATTTTCTTTACTTGTATCTGTCACATTCTCCGGAAATGGTATGACTAAAGAACACTAACCTTTGAAGGACTACATGGAAGGAATACCTACAAAAAGTTCTATGAAAAGACATTATTTTATAAGTTCAGGCATATGAGCAGTTCATGTATTCATTGAAGTAGCTACACGCAAGCTTCTCTTTCAAAGCCTTTCCCTTTAGGGGAAACTTAAACCTCACAGAACCAGTAAGTACTTAGAGCCGTACCAAAGGTTTATGGGGCTCTAGAAAAACAACAAAAATGGGGACCTAATAATAAGTCTAACCTGTGATAAGAAAAAATAATAATTGAAATAATATGCACATTAAAATTAACAAACAAAAACCACTGACTAATGATTTTTCATTCAGTTTGTTTCTTTTAAGTAAATCAATTGACCCGAACTAGTATTTCAAGTTCGGTAACTGTTGGAAATTTGAATAGAAATTAAGTTTAACTTAATTACAACCATTTTGTGAAGGGTTATGTCTATTCATAAAATCCTTTCACTTAGAAATTGAATCATTGTATCCCAAGGGATGTGACTCTTTCAAAGGGATATGACTCTTCCAAAGGGATATGACTCTTCCAAAGGGGTGTGACCATTCATGAAGAGACTCTTAGTTGTTTCCAAGAGTCACCAATCATGTATATAAACCCCACTCTTGATTCATAATAGTAAGAGCAACAATGTGAAAAACATGGAGAGAAAAATGAGCAAGAAAAAGTGGAAAAGGGAGAGAAAGAAAATAAGATAAGAAAACTAAGTAGACGTGCTTAACGTTTGT
>JAJJMA010285359.1:126217-151992 GCA_023529015.1 Papaver nudicaule | reverse complement strand
TTGTGATCATGTTTTCCGCTGCGCTAGGGGTGCCAATTTCCCCAACATAACGAATTCAAAAATACTATTCGATTTTGTATTGGGGCTGCAAGAGAAGGATCGAGTACATTAGAGACATTGGAAAGTAACATATGTATTTATGGTGCCCTGCCTCAGTTGGGATGCGAAATACAATTTAAGAAAAAAATAACAATTGTAGCAGGCTATACATAGTGCAATGCCTTTTTATTTTAAAACACCAACAGTACTATCCGCCACTATAGAGCAACCACCAGGTCCGCCATAGGTAAGGACGGCGTTTTCAGAATCCCAAGTTGCATCGTAGCCTTTCCCTTTACAATCAACTTTAAGTGGAATCTTCTGCTCGGGTGTCCAAGGGATCTTGTCTTTGTCTGTATATTTCAGACCCGCAATATAACCATTATGATTGCTAGAATCATCTAGTTGTTTGCCGCTAGCCATTTCTGGAGCAATTTGCTTTGAATCGATCGTTGCACGACCACCCCAGTAAATAAACTCGGCGCCGGAATTAAGTAGTCGGAATAGTTCTTTTGGCCAGTAACCAATTTGATATTGTTCATCGTCAATTAAGAGATTCAACCACCAGTCCCCGCTTTGTTGCTGTAAAGGAACAAATGATACTTAATACTACTTCGTAACATGGCCTTTTTGTGCACCGAATACTAAAGGCATGACTTTTTATATTGGTTATAGGTACGCACCAGATAAATGGACGACCAAAGTTCAATCTGCTCGCCTCCAACGATTGATGTCTGGTTGTAGTAGAAAAGGGGAGTATATTTTGGGTCAACTTGTACAAATCCAGGACAAAGATAATCATAACATCCTGTCGTTGCACCACCATCATCCTAAAACAAATGTTGTCAAAAAATATATTCATAAATCTTCCAAATCAAAAGAACCGATCATGAGGATATATATAAAGGTCGTTTTGGAAAACTTACAGTCCAATACATGAATGTTCGAGTCACATGATCACCATATAATCTTGGGTTTACCTGATGAATGTAAAAAAATAAAAAGCAAGTAAACTCGTAATAATAATAAGCAGAATCTCAGCATGCAAAACCTATTTTTCTTTTTTGTGACTTCAGTGTTTAAATAAGGAATGTGGTCCTCAAAAAGTCGTCAGTTTATGTTTTTTACTGAGTGGACTTTCTGAAAACCACAGTCCCATTTAATCACCACAGCTCCAAAAAAAATCAGGATATACAGAAGGGCACACGATCATTTTGCTAAATATAAGATCGAAATCATAGTTTGTCAAAGTTGTTGCTGTTATTGTTTACCATCCATCCAAATCTGATTTGATTAACTACTTCGGTATTGTTTGAAGCTCTAAGATCCATTTCAGCTCCACTCCATTGCTCATCGTTTACTTTGGGATTCCATAAATTTGTTGTTCCCTTGGCTCCATAGAATCGTGTATTTGGGTCTGGGATTTGAATTTTTATACCTGCTCTCTGAAAATCAATAGTTTCCGCAAAATAAAAAGTCACTTAAACGTGTTACAATATAAGATAATTAGTCGATCATCACTAACAATTGAAATTATAAAGATTACTAGAGTTATATTACATACGTATGAGACACCGGCATCGTTTGATGAAGAAGATAAGTATTTTGCTCTGATAAGATCTTCTTTAGTTGTCCTGCGAATAGGAACCGTTCCCTTTGGACACCCTTGGGTTTGACTCATCTGTGCATTGTGTGGTCTTGTAGATGCAGTAATTTCATCTTTCTTCTGGAGTAAAACTCGACCATTAGATCATGTACACAATCAAAATCACATGTAATTAAATCTATATATAACACAAACACTTATGCACAATCTTTATAAAGAGATTAGAAATTATATGAGGTTTATTTGACTGCAAAACTACTTAATTAAACAAAATAAAAATGTCATATATGTGAAGAGACGAAACATTACCGGGATCACTCGGTTCTTGAGTAGAGGATGATCAAAGGCAGGTTGCTTGTGGAATTCAATGCAATCATAGATATCACCCCAAATAGTCTATCACCATAACAAAGAAAATAATACAACATTAAGTCTCATTTTGTTGTTTTCTAGAACCAGTTTGATACCGATATAAATTGTTCCATAGAGCCTGATCTAAGTTGTGAATATCACAGATCACTTGCTCCAATATTTATAAACGTTATACTTTTCCAACAAAACTTCTCCATTTATTAAAATTATTGCCTCTACAACTTGCAAAATTATGAAGAGAAACACATAGACCTGATACTTACATGCATTGTTTTGACAGGCTCTTTGTTTAGAATGTTGAGTTGTCTGTCAATCTCTAATTCATCTTCCTCTGACAGTCCAATAGCAATATCTCTTCTTCCTTCTACTAGTATTACTACATGAAATGCTAGAATCAATCCCACTGTAAGTGGTAGAAAGCTACCAATCTTTAAACCAGAGAATGAAGCCATCAATATTACTAAATGTTTTTGAATAGAAGAGTGCAATTGTTTAGACAATGAGATTGTAATTGGATGAGGACTGATTTATGTAAAACTGACTTGGTTAAGATTTGGAAATATAATTAATTTCTGATATTCTCCTTGGTATTGAGATTTTGATACTCATCCATATTCAAACATGGTATTCATGAATAACGGCATTTATGAGTACATCCCATATATGTATCACAAAATTAAAAGTCCTACTTAATACTATCAAAAGTGTACTTAACATGTATGAAAAATACCAACACCAGCATTAAACCCTCTGTGACAACACTTGAGGTATGTTTATCAATCCACTGATAGCTAGTCATAGGACAATAGTTTTTGTTGTGTCATGCCTTGTATGCTAGGCTTAGTATGCTGTTTGGGCTTTGCACATCGCCTAAGCCCAGTCCAGTAGCCCCCTTCATTTCTGCGACCTAAATGTTACAGGAGAAAAGAGATAAGGTTTCCTGTTTTTTCACTATTAGGTTATGCTTCTTGTAATAGAGTGAATGTGAGGCAGAGAAAGAGGGATGTTCTTGAGAGGGGGTTTGGGGGATTACCTTTGTAACTTGTTTCATCATAGTAATCATATCGTCGTCTTCGGAGAGTGAATCTAAATCAAGGCAACTTGATTGAACCACTATATATCTTGGTGTTGTGTGTGTGTGCTTGTTTGATTGGTCTCATTCTGTTCAAATTAGTGTTTGATTCTTGCTGCAGATACATTTGGGTATAACAGTTTTGGACACTTATGATAGGATATGGATTCAATATTGGAGATCTGGTTCTTTGGAATTTGCTTTTCGGTTGTATTTTTATTGCAACCATTTATAGTTGTATAGGTCGGATTGTAAGTTTGAAGGGATATACATAGAAAAAAAAAACTTCCACAAATAACTAGCCGATCGATCTCGTTGTTTGCGGAATAGAATTATAATTGGCATATTTTTGAATTAGTCTGTAAATGTTCTCTAGACATGAGTTTTCTAACGTGAAGTGAAAATGAGAGACAGAAAAGAAGCTTAGAAGTCAGGTTTATGTGCGGGTCTCCTCTTACGTTTCCCTCAAGCAAGAATCTACTCAACTTCAACTGAATTAAATTAGGCCATTATGATTTTTCCTCTCAAGACATTTGTAAGCTCAATCAATTATCATTATGAATAATTTGGTTGTAAGATATCGTTGTACGTAGGAGCTGGAAATTGCAAAAGATACCCTTCAGTGACATAACAAGTTAAAAGATGCTAGCTAATCTTATACTTCGGTAGCAAAAAGGACCGATTTCATTGAACATGGGAAAGTAAGAAATGCATTTATGGTGCTCTGCCCTGGTTCGATTACAAAATACATAATCCAAGCGAAAAAGTACTTGAAGTATGCTGAAATATATAATGCCTTTTTTACTTTAGTCTCCAACAACTTTTATTGCACATCGACAATGTTCACCATGTACAAGTACAACCACCAGGTCCTCCATAGTGAACAGTGATGCGTTCATAATTCCAAGTTGAATTATAAGACCCTTTACAATCAACTGTGGTATCAATACGATCATTGACAGCAGCATACACAAAGTTATCGTACTCGTCCTTATATTGGAGATCTGCAAAATAACCAGTGATATCGGATGTATATGGATAATCATCTGGTAGTTTACCACTTGCCATTTCTGGGAGAATCCCATCCGAATCAGACCTTACGCGACCACCCCAGTAAATATGCTCGGCACCTTCTGCTAACAGCGGGAGTAGCTGTTTTGGCCAATAACCAACTTTAACATTTGATTTGGCAATTTCGACATTCAACCACCAGTCCCCTGTAATGTAACAAACGCCACTTGGTAACTAGGGCTTCTATGTGCAGTGATTTTCGAAGACGGAAAAGTTTATTTTGGTTAGTTACGCACCCTATCAATGTTGTATTTAATTTCAACCTGCGTGCCTCCATCAACTGATGTGTTCAAGAAGGGCATAACGAGAGGGTATTTTGGGTCAACTTGCACAAATCCAGAGCAAAGAGTATTATGGCAACCTGTCTTATTACCACCATCGCCCTAATACAAAATACAGAAAGAACAGTAAATCTTCCAGGCCGAAAATTGATCGTATAGATAAATGTAAAGGTCATTTTCAAAAACTTACAGTCCAATATGCATATGTTCGAGTCACAGTATCACCATACAACTTTGGGCTTACCTGATGAAAGATAAGATGTGCATATGTCAACTCTTATAAGTATAACTTCGCCAAATTAATACTCGTTAAATTAATAACCCCGCTAAATTAGTACAATTCTCACATCAGAAATGGTTACACCATTTTTTTATGCGGGGAATGAGAATATGTAAAAATGTCTTCATTAGTGTCCGGCTAACAGATTTGAAATAATACTTACTGTCCATCCAAATCTGACTTCATTGGAGCGTTCTGGCAGGCCTGCCATAAGTGTAGTTTCCGCTCCACTCCATTGATATTCGTTTACTTTGGGGTTCCATATATTTCCTGTTCCTTTGACTCCAAAAAAATTACCTTGTCTTCCTGCGTGAAGAGTTATACCTGTTCTCTGAAAATAAACAATTTTTGCAAATTGGATCATTTAAAAGCTTAATATCCTTACTAGATACAGAATAATCCATCAATAATAAAATAGCTATTATTAAGAAAATTAGAGTTAGATTGCATACATGTTCATCACCAGGAGCGTTGGATGAAGAAGCAAAATATTTGGCTCTGACTAGATCTTCTTTTGTTGTCCTACGAATAGGAACCGTTCCTTTCGGACACCCTTCAATTGGACTCATCAATGATTTGTGTGGTCGTGTAGATGCAGTTTCGTCTTTCTTCTAAGTAGAACTCAACCATTAGATCATGTCAGTAAATCAGGATCACAAGTGTAACTTCTTAAGTTTCCTTGATAGAAAAACCACCTAATTAAAATGTCATATGTGTTGAGAAACGAAAACATTACCAAGGTCGTATGGTTTTTGAGCAAAGGATGATCGAATGCAGGTTGCTTGTGAAATTCAATGCAATCGTAGATATCACCCCAACGACTCTATTAACATAACAAACAGAATAATTCAACGTTAATCTCATTTTATTGTTTTGTAGAATCAAGATAATGTAAAACATATACTGCACACTGGCCTAATACTTTTTTTTTTGTGGTAAAGGGGCACTTTTTTTTGTCCGGGGCTAATACTTACGTGCATTGTTTTGACAGGCGATTTGTTTAGACTATTGAGTTGTCTTTCCAGATCCAACTCCTCTTCCTCCGATGATCCACTAGCAATAGCCCTTCCTCCTTCCACTAGTAGTACTACATGATATGCGAGAACTAATCCCGCTACAAGGTGTAGAAAGCTACCAATCTTTAGATCAGAGAATGAAGCCATCACTATATTGTTTTCGATCAGAAGAGCACAATAATTTACAAATTGTATGATGACTGATTTATGAAGAACTGAGTCAACTGACTTGGGCAAAACTTGGAAATGTAATAAATTTTTGATATCCTTTTGTATTGAGATTTTGATACTCTTCCATATTCAACCATGTCATTTATGAGCAGATACATTCCACACGTAATGATATTCTTCCATATTAAGTACTACAGTATTTGATACTCACTCCGTCCCGATTCAATTACTGTATTGTTTTGGTGTATTCATACTTTTTGAGGATTAGACAGACATAGATTTTCTTGGTTTATACCTTTAATGATCTTTATCACTTGGTCTTAAGATTCTAATACAATTCCTAATTTGAACATGACATCTATGAGTTCATTCATGCATAAATGATTCTTTTGGTGATTTCACATACTAAGAAATAGAGAGAAATAAAAAGAAAAAAAAGTTCACATTCAAATAAGGCATTCATGAGTTCATTCCAAATGTAATTCACAGAGTTAGAGTCTTCTTACTCAAAGTTCCCTTGTCCGTTTGACATAATTTACTTGCTAGTTTTGATCTTGCAATGAACTTCAAATTCTGTTTGAAAGACGTATCGAACCAGTTTTCTTCATTGCAAGAAGGAAGCAACCATGAAAAATGCTGTAATTGGCATGGAATTGCAATGTTCCAATATCTCTTCTCGTGTCTAAATTGGCAGCAAAATTGCAAAGATAATATAATTGCAGTACCAATTTAAAATGTTGCAAGGTGATAAGTACGAATAGGTGGTTCAAGTACCAAATAGTTCGGCAAGTGACATCACCGTTCAAGCACTTCACCAACTTCCCCGTTCAAAAATGGTCGTCGCATAGGACTTTGCATGGATTGTAAGGACATGAGGGCTTTGGAGGCTGCTTAATAGCCAGTGCCTCTTCCAGGTTTTACATGGATTGTAAAGACTGACTTTTGCCGAAAACATTGTGGGCTTTGGGGATTTTTATTTGTGTACCTGTATTTGGAACATGCAGAGTCTCATTATGCGAAAGCCATCACTTTCCAATAAATTTATGGAATGCTAAAACTAGTTGGAAAATTGAACAAACTTGAATTAGAAAATTACAATACTTGTTTTATCTAGATCAGAACATCATTGATAGAAATAAATTGGACGTTTTAACAAGGCCGAGCACAGAATAGAACCAGGCATATCGCTAACATCCCGAGTGATGGAACACACATGTCACCCAGGGTAATTGGAACTTTCCTGGTTTTGTTGCTAGGAGGAGCAAACTTCTTAACTCCAACAGTAAGTATACCATCCCATCGAGAACGATCAACTGAGATTGCATCAACATCTGCATCACGAGGAAGTCGAATTACTGTGCTGAAATCTGCACTTATTCTCTCCTGACTCAAATACTTCACGTTTTCATGTTCACGACGATACCATTTCGTTTTTTGACTAATCGTAAGATTATGCTTGTTAATCGCTTCAACGCTGATGTCGGTTTTAGAACCATCTCCTGGTACAGACACCACGTATTCGTACTTATCGTCATACTCTTTAATGTCCATTGGAGGACCTTTGTTGTCTTTCTTGAAGCATGGTAAACTGGTTATTGCAACATCGTTTTTGCATTTTTGCTTCAATAATCTTGCAGTTACTTCACAAACTCCTCGCATAGAGCTGCCGTCATCTGCCATTCTTATCGAGATGACATTCAAACCCTAATTGTTTTTTTTTTTCTTGTTAATCGTGATTAAGTAGGTTACTTATGTAGGCTTGTACTTGATAAATTAGCCCAAAACGGGTCACACTACTAAGCCCAATTTTGAGCCCAATTTAGATTAGTTTGAAATGTTCTAGTACCTCTGTAGGTCATAATCATAAATGAAACATTTGCAAAGTAATCTCTGTAGGTCATAAGAGTGCCTGAGCTATGTCATTTGTAAATATGATCTCCTGAAAGAATTACTGGTGCCAAAATAACATCATTAGCAAGTCTTTTGTGCCCGCTAATGCGTCGGCTATTTCTTCATTGTTTCCTTTCAGCAATTACAGTGCATCAATAAATAGAGCAGTCTCGGCAATTTCAGTTAGAGGGCGAGCACTCATTGAAAGGAATAATTCCAAGGAAATAGAGCACTCTTGGCACTGAGAGATTTTGTCGAAGTTACTAACTGATCCTAATTAAATTTGGCCCCATGAGTGAGTATTTGGCCCCATGAAAATTTAAACCTATCCAATAGAGAAGGATATGGGATGTCTAAAAATTGATGAAAAGACTAAGTTATCCTTACTCATTTTCTAATCTAATTTCATTACATATCTATAACCACCACTTCCTTCATTTCCATATCTATAGCCACCCTCTCCTTCATTCCTACTTCACCACCACCATTACCGCCGCCTCGATCACCACCATCGCCTCCACCACCACCACCATCGCCTCCACCATCTTCCTCCATATATTTCATTAACCCAACTAAAAAAAAAATAATAATAAAAAAAAAATTTACCCCATCACCACCACCGCCGCCGCCACTCCTCCCACCATAAATATCATTAAGTAATTTTTTTCCCAGAATCGGCGTATATTGGCCATCATATCAAACGATTGTTCTTCATTTTAAAAAAACAAGAACAATAATCGGTGGTTATCGGACATTATATATGCCGACTATAAAGTAAAACCTGAATCGGTTTATATTTCTCGATATGAATACCGATTTTAGTTGTTTTTAAAACAGAAAAACTAAACTTTTTTCAATTGTAATCGGTGAATTTTGGTGCTCCTAAGAACCGATTATGGTACAATCGGTCCATATTCGTTAATAAGTGTACCGATTATATAGATAAATTTGGGTGTTTCAAATCAAAAAAACTAAACTTTTTTCAATTGAAATCGGTGAATATTGGTGCTCATAAGAACCGTTTATGTTTTTAATCGGTCCATATAGACACACCATATGCACCGATTGTTCAATGTGTATGGGTACACCGATTGTTTTGTTTAAATTTCTGGGTAGATTAACAACAATCAGCTTATTCGGGTAATAATATATACCGATTGTTCGAGAACCCAACAATAATCGGTTTAAGTGGCTATATATATAGACCGATTGTGCGTTGTTCAGATTTAAGATTTTGGTTAAAAAAACTCGGGTGATTCTCATGTTTGATAATTTTTAATTAATCATGTAATTAGCAACTAATTGAGAAAGGGTAAAACAGTCTTCTTTTATAAGGGGTTTTCCGATTTTACTAAACATCCGCCGGAATTATTTTTTCATGGGGCCAAATACTCATGAATGGGGCCAAATTCACTCAGGTAAATGATGCGGTCCTGGACAATAAAATTGAAGGATTTAGACTTGCCGAAAATGGTATGTTTGTGTCTCATCTTCAGTCTGCGGATGATACTATAATTTTTCTTAACGCCAATAGAAAAGAGATTAGGAGATTACATGTGGTGTTGATGATTTTTGAAGTGCTTACGGGGTTGAAGTTGAATTTGGATAGGGCTCAATAATAAGCATAGGGGCTGATAATAAAATAGAGGAGTTAGCTTTGGAACTTGGTTGCAAGATATAAAATTCCCAAAAACGTATCTGCGCATGCCAATTGGCGCAACTTATAGAAATGAAGCAATTTGAGAGGTGGTGATAGAGAGAATGCAAAAGAAGCTATCACTTTGGATGCAGAGGCTTTTGAGCAAAGCAGATAAAATTACTTAAATCGAAAGCTCGCTTTCTAGCTTACCACCAAAAAAGAAGGGAGACTTGGTTATCAAAAGGGTAAAGATTGTAAACAAGCATTTATTGGGAAATGGCGTTGAAGATAAGCGTGCTCAATAGAGGCAAATCATTTGTGAAAAAACAAATTTACTTCAAAAGCCTTAGAAGGAGGTGATAGGAAGGAGCATGTGGAATATGGAATTGAGAAAGTTATGGAAGAGTTTTATAAGTGTGTTGATTTGTAAGTTCACAGTAAGGTTTTGGTTCGACCGGTGGCTGGTAAACGTAGTGTTGGCTCTCAAATATCAGCGGCTTTATAAGTTGAGTGCCATAAAGAAACATCAAAAAATATCATATACTTCTACTACTTTCTTCCTTATGTACCCATAAACATATTAGTCACAATGCTTCATTGGATTAGCTTCCATTGGTTATTAATCTTTTGTCAAAAAGTTTGTGCATTCGCTCCAAATTCAACGAACATGCTTTAAGAAAAATATAGTTTTCTTTGATTAATATTAAGAGCATCTCCGACGGGATGGAGATAACCTCGTATATATTAAAATTTGCATGGTTTTTAGATTTTTGTGCAAAAAATTCTTTCCAACGGAATAGTCTAGAGCCATTGTGAAGGTGAGGTGTCATGAAGTTACATAGACATCCTCAAGGAGATCCTCTGGTTTCAGAAGATGTGATTGAGAATGTGAACAAATCCTCTAGCCAATCAAATAACAAAGAATAAATAATGTATATATTAATCCAAAAAATAAATTACTCTAGCCAATTAAAATTAGCCAAACTGACCTTTAATATTAGTCAATAACACTGCTCATTGGACATAGTTTTGTAAAACTTCCTAAAATGTTGGGAAACATCAATTGAAAATGCCTTAACACAACCACATAGGATTCACTTTTACAATCCATTGGAGATACTCTAAGATTTGAGTTTGAGATCCAGATTCAAAAGGCAGCGAGTCCAGTTTGAACCTATTCTTCCACACGTATTCATGTCAAGGTAGTACTATATTAAAGTCATCAGGTAATGTATTCATGTCAAGGTAGTACTATATTAAAGTCATCAGGTAATGATAGACTTGAACTCCAATCATTTTTAACAGGATAAAAAAAAACTGTATAACAAAGCAAATCATATTCATCATGAAAATAATTAAATAACCTAACAATCAATCTTAATTTCCTATATAACAAAATTAAGATATAATAATTAATCAAAATGCTAATTATGGTTGACGTAATCCATTTCCACAACAGTTGCCGTCTAGGCTAAACTTTTGCGATGACTTTTGGTTTATTAGGTTCAACATGAATATACTTTTCTACGGTAACAGTAAGCATACCATATTGTTTTACAGCTTTAATCTTCTTAGGATTTGCATCATTCGGCAAACGAAACTTCCTGCTAAACTCTCTATTCTTCCTCTCATCCTTCTGCAAATATCGCGCATTAGAGAACCATAAAGCCTCCCATAAACCTTCAAATCTTTTTTTGCCATCGACTACAAGCTGATTGTCACTTTCAACTACTCTTGCATTAAGTTTGTCCCAGGACCCATACCCAGGTACATCTAATACGTACTCGTATTTATCGTCAAATTCTCTAATATCAGTCAGTGGATGTGGTTGTTTTGGTGCAAGAAGGTCCGTGTACTGCTTGCAATGCTTCATATATTCTGATACCTCTCTTTGACACTCTTTTGTTGCTGAGGACTGATCATTTGAGGAGGCCATGGTGATGGCTATGGTGATTTGTTTTGTTTTTTATCGCTTTCTCCTTCTTATCGTTTTTATTTTTTATCGCTTTCTCCTATTTGTTCAATACTTTTCCTGATAAACAAGAATAATTTAAGTATATCTTCAAGGTAAGGTATAAAATATCGGTATGGGATATATTTTGGCTAATCACAACCACGAAAATATTTCTTTACAGATATTTTCCCTATAAATATGTTAGGAAAATCTTCATTCTCCAATATTGGTGTTATATGGGACTTCCGTGTAATTTTGGAAGACCAGCTTCACGTGAATGCTAGGGTAAGTCTACCCGGCTAATTCGGGGGCGAGCCAGTTTTTAATGGGGGCGAAGGCGAATCCAAAATAGGGTCACAATGAAGTAAAGAGTTCATCCCATATGAAATATATTTTTTTAAATACAAAACAACCCTTGATTAGTAGAGATTAATGATGTGATTAGATGTTAACTAAATTTGATTAGTAAAAAATTATTAGTGTGAAGGGTTATATTATGGTTATCAAAAAAAATGAAATTAGAATTTTTTGTTTGGAGAGAGAAGAAGGAGAGGGTTTAGGGGTGAAAAACTTGGGTTTACCCAAAATGAGTGATTCAAGTCCTAAAAACGATCGTGAGTTTCTCTTAAATCGTGTTGATTAATCATGTTTCAATAATATAAAAGATGAAGACGCTATGGATATGTTGCACGATCAAACTCGATTGTACAGTGAAGAACAAGACTCTCTTGGGTATGAAGATCCTCTTGATGCAAACGAGTCTCAAAAACACTCAAATGAACAACCCAAAGGTGAATACAACGAGGTATGCATCTTAAAATGTCGCGATTATATGTAAAAATCCTTAAATTTTTACTGGATGATAAAGCTCAGAAGCAAATGGAATTACTGGATACTGACGACGACTGGGGCCAGGCAGATATTCAGGAACATAATCCCCCCGCAATCGTCGTGGGCGAGGTCGATCAATGAGTTCATTCATTGGTAGTGAGGGTTCAGGATCAACCTCTGAACCAAATGGATACCGAGGAGGGCTGAGCTCTTCGATGCTAGACAAAATAACAAACTCCATGTAAACTATATTGTCAAGGTTATGGTTAATATTATGACGATTTGGTGGAAGGTACGACAAATTAAAAAATCATCACTCACATGATAATAAGTAGAATGTACGAGAGCACAAAAACCAACTACATAGAATTTAGGGAACAAAAGTTTAACTAACAATTTAGTAATTCAACAACTAAAGAAATTGAAAACACTTTAAGGAAAGATTGTTCTAAGTTCACTCATTAGGATTGATAACATGCCCAGATCTGGTTACATCCCCAGATCTCTCAATCATGTTGTTGTGGCGTATCACCCTTAGACAGGTTGAACAAAAACAACGAAGCAACGGTTCCATGTCACCAACTCTTTTTCGTCGAAGATTGACTACATTATGTGTTGAAAACAATGGTATGAAAACAAAGTTATGTTCAGCAACGTTTTCCTCGGTTAGTAGTGGGAGTGGTAATGGAACTAGCTCACTCTGTGGAGCACTTGTCTCTCCAAGGCTGTATAGCATAACAAAGACCATGCATCAATATCGTCACGGTAAGGATGAACAACTTGACGACTCACTACCTAACAAACACATCGTCATGCTTTCGTATAAAAATGTGACGACTGATGAAAGTAAAGTTAAACCATTTTTCCTTTTTCTAACTCTAAAATCGTCACATACCTATCTTAAACCTTTACGACCATATAAATCAAAACAAATACGGCAGGAAATACTTGAACAAAATCGTCAGGATAAGTTCTCTGATTATGACGATTTGAAAATTTGCGTACCCAGAATATGATCAATCGTCACAGACCTATATATAACCTCTACGAGTTTTTCCAAGTCGTCATGATATGTCTATCGAGCATGACGAGTTCTACAAATGTTTTACCCAGAACATGATCAATCGACATGGATTTGAGATTTACCTCGACGATTTTTCTTCTGTAACTACAAAAAAATTTACTATTATCATGCGAATCATAGTGTTTGTAGTAAACTAACCTCCTAATTGGAGACTCAGCCATGAATGGCGGCTGGGGTTGTTGTTCTTGTGGTTCTTCATGCTCGGGTTGTTCCACAACACTTGATCTTGATGAAACTCTTCCTCTTCTTCCTCTTCTCACATAAACCAATAAATCATTATTCGATTGTGTTTGACCAACCATCTTTGTTTGTAACGTAAGTTAATCAACAATGTAAGTTAATCAACAAACCAAGCTTCTTCAAAATCCGAATTTTGAATGTGTTAATTTTTTTTGAAAATGGATTTTAGAGAGTAAGAAATGAAATAGAGAGAACAAGAGTGTTTGTTGATAAGGATATATAGAAGAGGGTCATTTGTTTGGGTGTTTTTTTATTAGTTATGTAGTTAAATTAGTAGTAAAATTAGTGTAGGGACTTTTTAGTATTTGCACACAGTTTTAGCACCCCTTATAAACTGGGGTGGGATATTTGAAGTAGTGCTCGCCCCTATTAAATTTGGGCTCGCACGCAAATTTGCCAGGTAAGTCTAGAGCCTAACACATTTGATCTAATGAGACTTATGGGCTCCATTGGAGATATGTGATGAGACTTGCTTCTTGCAAGAATTTCATGGATCATCGAAGCTAGCATAATTATGGGTGCGTACTAGATTTGTGAAAGATGCACAACAATAGTTAAAACCATCACAAATCCAAATCAATAACAACTGGAAATAAAATGAATCATATTCATTCATCTGAGCAATAACATTCCAACAACTAATTTTGATTTCCTACAAGAATAAACGATAAGAAATTTGATAATTAACAATCCATAATCAAAATCCGATAGGCGGTCTAAATCTTCGCAATGACCCTTGGTGTTAAAGGATTCGCATTAATATACTTTTTTACTGTAACAGTAAGCATAATATATTCAACTTCAGCTTTAATCTTCTTAAGGCATCTCCAACAGTGGGTGGAAAATTTCCTATGTCATCACCCTTAAACTCAAAAACTCCACTATTGGAGATTCATTTTCAAAAGTATTGGGTTTTAGATCTTATGTGACAATAAAAATTAAGACCTCCACCCACTATTGGAGATGCTCTTAGGGTTATCATCAGTCGACAAACGAAATGTCCGGCTAAATTCTCTATTCTTCCTCTCATTCTTCTTCAAGTACCGCGGTGGATTAAACAACCATAAACTTTCCCGGAAGCGTTCGAATCTACGTTTTCCATCAATTACAAGCTGATTATTGTTTTCAACTCTTGCATTTAGTTTGTCCCAGAATCTACTGTACTCGGGTACATCTACTATGTATTCGTATTTATCGTCGTGTTCTCTAATATCAGTCAGTGGTTTTTTTTGAGCAAGAAGGTCTGTGTACTGCTTGCAATGCTTCGTATACTCTGATAGCACCATAAGGCATTAATTCCTTTGTTGTTGCTGAATGTTGACCTTCTGGCCATGATTACGAAGGCTTTACTATGATTCTATTAAGGCTATTGTGATTTTTTGAACTCTTTTTCACTTACGTACGAATGGAGTGCTATTTGTTCCATTAGTTTGTTTAATAGTTTTCTTGATGAACAAGAGTATGTATTTTGAGATATACGTATATCATCAACTAAAGGTAGAAAATATGGGTATCGAATCACATGTTATCCCAAATAAGAAATATATCGTAAAAATCTTCCCAAAATGTACATTTTAATAAGAAAAATCTTCAGATAAATTTTCACTTTTATAAACCTGGCTAATTTAGGGGCGACCCCTTTTTTAATAGGGGCGAGAAGGAGTGAGCACTAAATGCCAAAATAGGGATGTTCAGTTGGTAATCACATAACCCCATATCCACCATAATGAAGATTAGAGGTAATGATTAGGATTAGAAAGTTAATTTGTTAATAATCAAAAATGTTAGATTATTAATTAGCCAATTATATTGGGACCACCACCACTTAAATCGTCACACTATATAATAAAATCTTGACGATTTAAAAAAACAAGTTAAATCGTAATGGCTTTTGCATTGCTTGTATGACGACTAAATTTTATAATGCAAAAATCGTCATAATTCAGCATATAAACATGACGACCCATTCCAATTGACCCATTCCAATTCTGTTATAAACAACAACCTTGACGAATAAACGACAACCATGACGAAAATATGAATATACAAAAATCGTCAATGTTAATTGTTTACAACCATGACGACATAAAGATAACAAGCTCTACATTACATAGAATTCATGTACAACAGGTGAGGAAGACAGTATGATCCAAGAATGAGAACACCTGATAGGTGTCTAAAAACACCTCTCTGAAGTATTTATTGGTTATACTTTCTTTGCTATTTTTCTTGTAAAAGTTGCATTTTACCCTTTCTTTGTATTTTGTAGATATTTTGGAATAATTTGGCACAACGGGGCAAAATGGTCATTTTATGGGCAGATGATATTGGCAACCCACCTGGACGCTAAGGGGTGACCTAACCAGCTACCTCCTACCGTCACAATGAGTCACCAACGTCTAAAGAAGGAGCACACGAAGAAAGAGACAAAACAGGGAAGAAAGGTTTTGACTTTATGTCACAAATCCCATTTATGGTGAGAGAATAAGGGATATTATATTCATTTATTAGTACTAGTAAAGTGCACGTGCTTCGCACGTGTTACAAAAATGGAGAAAGTAGATATACATTCGAAACAGAAGGAAAAGAAAAAAAGACCACCACACTTCAACTGGTAGCTAGACTTGAGGTTAATGAGCAATCTTTCTTGCATTAACTGGATAATAACTTGGAAATTCCACCGACTGGATTAGATCTGTAATATGTGACGCGAGAGATCCGAACTTTTTAGCTGCCAGCTTGTACAATGTAGAAAATGCCTTGGCCAACGGATACTTGTCCAGTCGCCATGCCAAAACGAAATGCCAACTTCATATTCCATTATCAACTGAACATTCCTATGCAGGCACATCAATTTATCACAACCAGTGAAAAAATTGAACTGAACCGGAAGTAACATTGGAATTTCCTCAATACTTTTTGTTCTCCATATGTTTACTCACAGCTACACCCAAGTTCAAAAATAGAAGTGGCGATAATTAAATAGTATTGAGATATGACTATGCAAACTCTAGTGTGAAATTCAAAAGGAAGAACCTGCGTGTAAACTTGCTTTTCTGGCTAGCCTTCTTCCGTTGTTTGTCGGACTATAGAATTCGTCAATTGGATCCATTAACATCGTCAGAATTGCAGTTCAACTGGATGCATTCTATCTTTGACCAACCATGTATAACATAACTTTATAGTAGAGTTGGAGTTAGGTTAGTAGATAGGTGGAGAAACTGGTGTCCAACCCCAGTTCAAAACACTGGTCAGAGTGTATCTGCACATGAGAAATGGAAGCTAAGGGCAATCATGAATGTGCTTATCTGGACCACCTGTCTCCTGTATCCAGTAGTAAAAAGAAAGGGCATATATAAGTGAACATTTTGTGAAGATTAATCCATTAAGGATGTTTTTTCTAGGGCTCATGACGTCCCAATCTTAAAAAGAAGGTTGCAGTATACCTTCATCAAATTATCTCCATAAGAACACGCTGCAAGAACATTACTTTGCGACATGCAGACGACGCCTTCTGGATTTCTTCTAAAGAGATGTCAGGGTACCTAGCAGGAGATTTAATACGTACAACATCATTAAACTGACACAAAAGAGATGGAAATTTTGAGTTTCCATGAGCAATTTACTAATTTAGGTATGCAACAACACAATCAAATGCAAGCCAATTTAAGCAAATGACTTTACGTAATGCGATCTTACCATTTAGAAGCACATTCATCACAGTAACATCTCTTATCACATTTCCAACACCAGACAATTCTAGCTGGTAGCAAGTAGGCGTAAATGATGTCATCTAAGAATTACCGAAAAAGCTATGAGATCGCATACTCGTTTGAGAAAAAGCTTCGGTTTAAGAAGTGCCTGCCACCAGAAAAATTGGGACCACAATGAGAAGCTGACATTCTCCCGGCTACAAAGACATTTCAAACAGTTAGACCTCGATCATGATTATGCATTTCCGTTTATACCTTGGTCAGTATCCTTTTTCATGGGCATTTAAACAAGGAAGAAGAGGAGAAGAAAGAAGGAGGAACATGTGGACCCAACATGTCGGAAGAAAGAAGAAGATTCGTTGTATTTTTACCATATCAAACTTGATGACTGCTTCTACAGATGCCGACACATGTCCTGCCATTTCCGTAAACCGTTGGTTTTTGAAGAACTACTCTATGAAGCTACTTCGCGAAGCACCGGAACAACACCTCTTTTCTTTATCAATTCATAATCAGGTTTTTGTACATAATTATGGATTCTTTGGGAGATTTCTTTGGCTAGGTTTTCTTCACTATAAATACCCATGCCATGGGAATCGATTGGGGGAGTCCGTCTACGGCCAAGAGCCGGCCATTATTTTCTTTTCTTTCTTTTGGTCTTTCAATAATTGTAATGGAGTAATCTCTCTACTAGGGCGAATGATGAAGCCCGATGATGTATGTTGGAGTGTTTAGTTGATTTTCAATGATAATTCTTCTGGTCCTATATTCTCGTTTTGCCACGATAACTATTTTTCTTCATATGTCCTTGTGCTTTATTCATTAATTTTAATATTCTCGTTGTAGAGACCGGCACCTTAAAGTGAAGAAAATTGTTAGTATCTTGAGAATGAAATTAGTTGGTTCAAACGTTCTATTTTCCGAGGCGTCAAATGTGTCCTAAATCGTCTTGAGATAATTAATTTCGAAGAATTTCATAGAGAAATGATTAGATAATCTAGTATGCACATTCGTGGTGGAATCGGAAGCCTTGGTGTTTTTCTTATTTTATTTGTTTTACATTTTTCTTAATCCAAAAATATCTTTCCTCATTTCATTTAATTTGAATTGAAAATAGCAATTATTTACTCCCTGTGGAACGATCATGTGCTTGCATACTATCTCATCGATAGCCGTGCACTTGCGGTCTACAACATTTTAATCACAACAACACCTGCAAAGCCTTGAATTAACCTTCAATCCCTTCATTCAAACAAACATCACTGAACCCTTAGCTAATTAAACATAAACAAATTTCGATTATGTATAGAAGTTAGTATATACTAGCAAAAACAAGATATTTTCTATAAATGAGTCGTCAAGGTACAACCATAGCATGACGAGTTTTCATATTTTCAAATCGATAAAAACCCAAATCAAAATTAAATGATAAAACTAACCAATTGATGTTTTCATCAACACAATTCCTTTCTCAGTTGTAATCCTTCTGAGATTTATGTGAATCAATCGTCATGGTTAATCAAGAAAGCATGACGAATTTTCATGTTGTAATCATTAAACATGGAGAGTAAATCATTCATGGATCCTGATTTGGTTGACCTTGATATTTGAAGAAGAACAAGAAGAAAAAATAATGGATAATTGAGATCGCAGACAACAAATAGTTTTCATCGATGGTGGTGGGTTAAGATTTATCTCTCAGGTTGCAGAAAACATGTAGTGGTGCTGGTTGTGAGCGAAACCAGAGTTCGAATTAGAGGAGTAGGGATGGTGGTGGTGTTCGAATCAAACGAAGAGAAGAAAACAAGATGGAGGTCATGAAACATGAGCGATTTCGGTTTGCAGACACAAATAGGTGACACAACACCATATTTGGCGAATAGCAACACTGAGTAGCAACGGTAATGCTGCCGTTGCGGAATAGCAACTCTTTTGGGCCGTTGCGAAATTTTTGGGCCGTTGCTGAATTCCGAAACAGAAGGTTTTCCGTTGCGAATTTCCGTTGCTATTTTTTTGCGCGTGCGAAGTAAGCGTGCGGGCAAAAACACTTCCCCACACTTTTTAGGATATTTATGCCCAAACCAGCTATGCCTAGATTATTTTTCCACCCTAGATGTGAAGCGTGCAAACAACGTGTGTGCCTAGACCTTATCCCTAGTTTCGATCGACCTTATCCCTCTAACTCATTTCTTCTCTTCTTCTTCTTCTTTCTTCTTCTTCTCCTCCTCTCCTTCTTCTTCTTCGAGCAGAGAAGCTCCTTATCTCAGCTTTTCTTCGAAGCTCATGTTCATGCTAAAAGACTAAAATCCTTAATCGATACCTCGACTTGCTCAGCCATGTTTATCATATCGAAAACCCATACCCAGATCTGGTTGAAAAAAACCCCTAATTCAAATTTATGTTTATCATATCGAAAACCCATACCCTAAAAGATCGATACTCTTCTGATTCTCGTTTATAAACTAAACTCGATTCGGTTTAGGGTTTTCAAATCATCAATTCGAGTTGTTGTTTTCATCTTTTTTCCTGTTTTTGATTCGATTTAGGGTTTTAATTTTTTTTTTATTTTGGGTTTCATCTCGATTCTGTAATTGTTAAATTCTCTTGATCTAATCTAGGGTTTTGTTGATTTATGAATTTCTATCTTATATTTTTCAGGAATGAAGTGTATTAAGGTGTGATTAGATTAAGTTAATGGATTCTGATTATGTTGTTTGGTGATTCAGTTTTGATTGTTGGATTGAACATGATCTGCTCTTCGTTAAAAATTCTTATGGAGTGATTTAGGTTTTTTCTTATTTCCTCAGATTTCATGATTTGAGTCTTTGAGAAAGCTGGTGTTAATGTTTCTGTTGTTTATGGTGTTATGCCTCCTGAAGCTTATAGAGCTGCCAAGGGTGGTGACAGTTCTGCAGCTGCTAAGCCTGGGCCTGTTCCCTTCTTCGCCGCAGGGATTAGCTCTGTAAGTAATAATTAGAAAATCATGTTGTTGCATTTCGAACTATGTGCTTTTTTTCAATCTCAACATTTTCAATTTCCGCTTAAATTGGACTTGATAGTGTATTTATGTTCTCATTACTTGGTTGTTTGATTTCGATGATAATGATAGGTATTGCATCCGAAGAATCCATTTGCACCAACACTTCACTTTAACTATCGCTACTTCGAGACTGATGCGCCAAAAGGTACGCATAGAATGGCTTACTTAACTTTACGTACAATGTACATTTTGCTGCATTCTTCCTTAATATGTCTATCTGAAGTTGGTCTGTGTCCATCTGAGGGAGGGATCTCCTAGAGTTTGCTAATGGCTATACTTGTCTTTTGCTTGAGAAGATTGTGTCGTGTTATCTGTATGAAGCATCTCTAGTAGTAGTGCATTATAAACATTTTCATTTCATTTTTACTGCTGTGTTTCTAATTGTTAATGCGTTTAATATGATTGATTACTCAAAGAATGAATTTTTTTTGTATCTATTTACAACGTCTTAAACATGGAGATATTTTAGACTGCCAAGTTATTTGTATGCAGACGCACCAGGAGCACCTCGATCATGGTGGTTTGGTGGTGGCACTGATTTAACACCTGCCTATGTTTTTGAGGAGGATGTGAAACATTTTCATACGGTAAGACTCATTAAACAACTATGGTAGGTCTGGATTTGCTACTAAGGTCTACTTGAATTTGTAGAGTGTATAATATCTCTTTTTAGTTTTCATAGCTCATTTTTTAAAGTAGTCATGAAATCTGCTTACTCTATTTTAATTGTTTATGTTTTAAGGTCATGAATATTTCTTTTTGACAGTTCAAGATAACTAAGGTTCTAATCATGGCATTCATTTTGGCTATAATTATTTACTTGATGAGCTCTTTTCACTTTGTTATGCGGGGTCAGGGTTTATCTTCTTCTTCATTCAACTGCAGTACTTCGGTGGTCTATTAGATCTAGTATATACTGAATACGCCTAACCTGACAATGATTTATGTATTGTTGTTGCTATTGGTTGAGCCTTAATTTGCCGGATAGTTAAGAAAAGCATTGCAACCTCATTAAATCATCATGTCTTTGGTAACTTACTTTTCGTATTGAATTTGTTTTACTTTTCAATAATTACACTCTGTTTTACCAAATTAAGCTTGGATCTTGCTGCAAAGTTGGTATATGACTGCATTGGAACAGTTGCGCCAAATCTAATATTGACTGCATGCCAGGCACCTTGTAGTTACAGATCTAGTTGTTGAAACTACTAGTTCATTACTAATTTATCATTTATGTTGTGCTGCAGGAGGAAGAGATCACCAAACTAGATTACGAAAGAAAAACCTCGTTCTTACAAAGACAAGAAACTGGTGATCATGATTTGCTTAGGACAGAGGAAGCTAGAGCAAATATTGAGAGTCTGGAATCTAACTTGAGCTATTTGCAACATTCAATTGGTAAAACCTGTTTGACTATATTGAAGCTCAGGGATGAAGAGTTTCACCCTCAGCTGGTCGAACTATCTTCTAGGTAATGAATTCGACACTTCCCTTTAGTACATGTTTCATGTTTACTATTATGTTCGTCTGTTATTCCATTGCGATATTTGGGTACCACCACTGTACAAGCTTAGTGGAACATATTGACACCGCTTGTAGGTAATAATAGATATTAGTTTTAGTACTATATGATGGAAGAGTTAAATTTCTTGAGTGTCATATATTATGTATTACCTTCAGTATGAGATGATAGTTCAATCTGGTTGTACTTTTTGGCTTTGAAGAGAGATTGTGAGGAAAATAATTGGAAGTCCTTAGAAATGACCTCACTGTAGCCAACTTTTTTGGGTTTATGAGAAGATGGAATCCCCAAACTGTGATGTAGAATCAACACTGCGTATAACATTTCTAAATTGGGAATTACATGTGGCCTGTATCTTTAATGTGTTGAGAGAGTATTGAGGTTGGCTTTTCTGTTACAGATTGATGCGCATGTGGAGAAAAATGTATGAATGTCATCAGGTTCAAAACAACATCTCCCAGCAGGTAGAAATTATTGAAAAGTAATTTGTATTGTAGAAATTTTGTTCAAGGCAAACACAATTTCACCTCGCATCTCACTGTGCTCGTTCCTAGCAGCAGGAATACACCATATTTATGTCATCTTTTTTTGATGGAAGTATTCACTATCTTGTGTTGATTACATTGACAGGTAGCTGCTGAGGCCATTAAGAGCTTTGTATCAGTCATTCACTCCATAGTCTTGCAGCAGACCGAAGAACGCAATCTGCAAAAGAAATCCGACCAACTAGAGAAAAGATTGGAAAAGGAGTTGAACACCTTATATGAAATGGAGAAGAAATCTAAAAGCAGCTCCACCACAAGGTATGAGTATTACAGAACTAGGTTATACAAGTATTGATGTTGAAACTAGCTAGGTTTTATGTATTAGAGAACAAGAACATTGTTTTCAGTTATCTGGATGTATGCATTTTTTTAGTTTTTTTGGCTAAGTGTAAGAACTAGTTTTTAGTTTTTTTTGGCTAAGTGTAAGAACTAGTTTTTAGTTTTTTTGGCTAAGTGTAAGAACAGAGTGAAATTTTTACAAGTGTATGAAATATTGATTTTTGGCGAAGTGTCCTAAAAGACTTTCAATTGACCATGACCAAAGAGACTGGTCTGTTGACCAGGTCAAAGATTGGCCGAGCTGACCAGATCTGACCAGGTCAAAGTCAAGCTTGGTCTTCTTTGACCTGGTCTATTTTTTTACTTTGGTAAAAATTTAGCAACGGAAAATTTTCCGTTGCTGGTCAAAATATTCGAAACGGAAATTTGGCCGTTGCTGATGAAAATAAGAAACGGAAAGCTGGCCGTTGCGGGCAAAATTAAGCAACGGAAAATTTTCCGTTGCGGGCAAAATTTAGCAACGGCCGAACTGCTCCGTTGCTAGATCCGTTGCTAACCGAGAGACGCAACGGCAACATTACCGTTGCTAAAATTCGTCACACCATGAATCGCAACGGCCGGTTCCCGTTACTAACACTTTTCGCAACCCATGAGCACCGTTGCTACCGCCAAAATATGGTGTAGTGTGATGATGGTGGTAGTGGTGGTGGTTATGGTGAAGAAAGCTCGATGTATGTATAAAGATTGGAACTGTTAATGGTGGGTGGGGTATTATTAGTTCTAGAGCAGTGGTTGAGGAAGAAGAAGAAGAAGAAGAGTTAGATTTAGGGTGGTGGGTGGTGATGGCAATGGAGGGGAAGGTGGTTTTCTCTTTTTTTCAGAGTTGCAGAGAAATAGACGTGGAAGTTAAGAGATTGGATAAGATGAGAGGGGTGGTGGGTTATTAGATTTAGGGTTTTAATCTTTAGGATTAACATAAAATTAGTCACCCTTTATAACTGGGATGGGTGATGATTTTCACTTTCTTTTTTCTCTCGCCACTATTAAAAAAGGGCTCGCCCCTAAAATAGCCCGGTTTATAAAACTGCAAAATATAATTTTGTATTTTTTCCTTAAATATTTTTAAGGAATAGGTGAAAGTTAGTGTCATATGCACGACTTTTGCACATGTTTAAATTTTGTGCACAGCATAACACGCTAAGCATGCGATTGTTGTGCCGTGCCATGTGCCGGCACGGTTTACACCTATAAGATGTGGTAGCTTCTTTTAGTGTTAATAGTGTTCGTTTGGTGTCAGTATACATATATTTCTCTTAATTGATCAGTTTATCCAATTGATATTGGAAAAGAAAACGATTTCATCCTGGATTGAAATTTCAAATTCGGATTCCACCGAGCTTGCCTTTTCTGGTATGCGGAAAAAATGAAAATTGAATATACTAGAATCAAGAAATATACAACTTAGACGTATACAAAAATATCATACTTCAATATTCAGTGTTGCTGTGCCCCTACTCTAATTTGTTGTAAATTGTAATTAAGATAAAAATATCATACTTGGATATAAAAAAAATCTACAACTTTAAAAACTCAAAAATCTCAAACACAACTTAAACATAAGATCGACAACGCTTGTTACTTAAGAAATTGGAACTTTCCTGGTTTCAATGCTAGGAGGGACAACCTTCTTAACGCTAACAGTAACTACGCCATCCTTAGGAGAACGATCTACAGAGATTGCTTCAACATCTGCATCACCAGGAAGTTCAATTACTGTTTTGAAATCTTAACCTATTCTCTCCCGACTCAAGTACTTCACTTTTTCCGAAGACGATCTTCGTGGTTTTCCAATAATTGCAAGCTCTTTCTTATTCTCCGTTTGAACCGTGATGTCAGTTACATATCTCCCGGGTACAGAAACCACGTACTGGTACTTATCTGTGTACTCTTTGATGTCCATGGGAGGATCCTCATTGCCTTTCTTGTATTGTAAATTCGTTATTGCAACATCTTTGCATTTTTGCCTCAATAATCTTGCAGTTACTTCACAAACTTGTCGCATAGAGTGCTGGTCGTCTGCCATGATTATTATCGAATTGGTGAAAGATCTCGAAACTTGGAGTTATTAGGTTTTCTTGATAAACAAGAATATGAGTTTTGAGATTTATGTATATCTTCATGTCAAGGTAGAAAATATCGGTATTCAATCCTTAGTATCACACGAAAATATTTCTTTGATAGGTACATCCATAATTTTATGTATATATTTCCGATAATTTTTGTAAAATATTTATTATTGATGAGAAAGAATATACATTTCCTTGGATATTGTATATCCATAGGTAGATTATAATTAAGCGAAAATACGTTATTTATTTTATTTATTTTTTGTAATAGTACCGTAAATATATTTCATATCGGTATTTTTGCAGTATCACAGATTTTCTTCTGGTACCTTATATGTAAATGATGATACGCTCGAGCAGTTTGTTCGATAGATTCCATACTCAATTGAGTACCAATTCATACCGTAGACGCCTTTTTTATGAGGGGTCAAGTCTAGCCTCTGGACTGAAAGATCATATGGCTTGGTGTGCCAGCTCTGCCTAAAAAAAATACTCCCTCCGTCCCACATAAATTGAGCTAGTTCTATTTTGATTTTGTCCCACATAAATTGAGCTAGTTCTATTTTATACCATGAACTTTCAAAACTACCCTTTCTAAGTCTAAAGGAGAGTGGTCCCATGAGAGAGAGTGGAGGTAGGATAATAATAATAGTTGAGGGTAAACATGAAAAAAATAATCTCTCTCCTCCTTTCCTTAATAATTGTGCAAATCCCAACTGGCTCAATTTATATGGGACGGAGGGAGTATTGCTTTGCTAGGATTTTATGAATTCTAGCTGCATTGCACACTATATTTTTATGAAGTACTGAAATAGCTGAAAACTGAATATTAAAACAAAAAAAAAAAAAAAAAAATTGTTCTCTGTTTCAGAATTGATATAATCTAAAAGACCAAAACATCATTGCTAGGATAAATAAGAAATCGGAACATTCCTAGTTTCATTGCTAGGAGGCACATAGTTGTACACACACTCACACTTTCTAATTTCTGTTTCTGTTGTACG
>JAJJMA010285359.1:35388-82866 GCA_023529015.1 Papaver nudicaule | reverse complement strand
GCAGACTACCTAAGCTGCTGCACAAAAGAGCAAGCAGACTACCTAAGCTGCTGCACAAAAGAGTAAATCTAAGCAAACAGACTACCTAAGCTGCTGCACAAAAGAGTATATATAAGCAAACAGACCTGCTACACAAAAGAGTATATATAGCGACGGTTTTTCTCTTTCGATTGAAGAGGTGCACCATTTGACAGTCACTATTGGGATCCTCAAAACCAATAATTCCTGGGACCACTGGAATTCTGTCAGCTGAAGCAGTTTCATTGCTGTTGCTGCTGTTGCTGGTGTTGCTGTTGCCGCTGTTGCTGCTTCATCTGAGAAACTATTTGGCTTTGCACCATCAAATTCTGTTGGCTTTATCTATTGAACATATCACAAACTGATTTCAAGCAATTAAAGTTATAAATCATAATCTTGTCATAATCATGTCATATGCTAGTCTACAAGCTACATGGTTTAGATTCAGGAGCAATAGCAACATTTGTTGGTACATTCACTCTCCTACGTGTAAGTTGGTCATTTCATAACACTGAATACCTATCATCTCACACGTAAGAGAGTGAATCACCAACCTAGCCTCAGCTAAAGCTCCAAGGAATCTTGTAGCATGGGTTGAAGGGATTGTACACCATCTGAGAAACTATTCGGATTTGCACCATCAAATTCTGTTGGTTGTCCTGTAACAAAGAGAAGCAAAAACTAAATTAGAGCAGAATATTACCATCAACTTATCCACTTCTACCAACAACTACAGGTTCAACAGTTGAAGAACCTTAGCCTTCAACAGCTGAATTAGGCTCACTTGGAACAGTGAACTCAAACTCAAGCTGCCACAACATACTCCATATACATCAATCCATTTAATCATTCAATAAAAGGAAAATAAGCTACTGTATCCAATTTACTATGCAACACAAAGTTGATTCAGGAGCAATAACTAAATGAGCCGGTACATTCGGTTTCCTATGTGTAAGTTGATTGCTTGTATATGCAAAGCAATCTTCTCGCACATAGGAAAGTGAATACACTAGCCACTCATCGGCTAAAGCTCCATCAATCATCAAAAACAGAACTACCTAAAAGAAGCGAAAACTGAATGAGAGCAGTATATTACCATCAAAGCATTCCACACATCCTCCAAGTAAGTGTCGGGCATACTTCTCCAATCTGGAACAGAGATAGGGCAATAAGTGCGGACAAGATCACCAATAACTACAGGTTCAACAGTTGAAGAACAAAAGGTTGCTAAGGAGAAGAACCAGGATATTGAACCTGCACCAAAACAAGACCAAAAATCAGTTTCATCACTCCATTGAAACTTCCATTGAAACACTCAAACACAAACACAAACTCAATCAGTTGAGTATTACTTACATCAGCTTCCATTCATTACTTTGAGATTCCCCTGCAAACACCAAACAAAGCAGAAAATCAAAAACCATTCTACTTCCATTCATCGACTCTTCGGAAGACGTTTCTAACCACAATATGACCAATACCTATGGTTTCGGTGCCTCGATGAAGAATTCGACTCTTCGGAAGACGTTTCTAACCACAATATGACCAATACCAATGGTTTCAGGGCTTCGATGAAGAATTCGACTCTTCGGAAGACGTTTCTAACCACAATATGACCAATACCTATGGTTTCGGTGCCTCGATGAAGCATTCGACTCTTCGGAAGACCTTTGTAACCAGAACATGACCAATACCTATGGTTTCGGTGCCTCGATGAAGAATTCGACTCTCCGGAAGACCTTTGTAACCAGAACATGACCAATACCTATGGTTTCGGTGCTTCAATGAAGAATATGACCAATACCTATGGTCGAGCGACATACGATCTTCATTACACCCAATTTTGCTTTTCGCAACACAAAACATCAAAATGACACTAGATGTTGCAAACTGTATCAACCTCTTCCGAATTGCAGCAGGTGTTGTTGCAAACTGTATCATGCTCTTCCGATTTACAACAGGCTGTTGCAAACTGTATCATTCTCTTCAGATTTGCAACAGGTGTTGCAAACTGTATCACTCTCTTCCGATTTGCAACAGGCTGTTGCAAACTGTATCATTTTCTTCCGATTTGCAACAGGCTGTTGCAAACTGTATCACACTCTTCCGATTTGCAACAGGTGTTGCAAACTGTATCACTCTCTTCCGATTTGCAACAGGTGTTGCAAACTGTATCACTCTCTTCCGATTTGCAACAGGCTGTTGCAAAAATATTTTGCACACCCAATTGTTTAACCCATGATTTTATTTGCACCCAGTCAACCGAAATCATGACCATGACCATGATTGAACTGTTTGACCTCGACGGTTTCCGCCCACCTTTCCTCTGTTTTCTGTTTGGCTATACCACTACACCACAATTTTAGCTGATAAAGTCAATTAGTAATTGATTGCGCAAGTTTTCAAGGCAATTGAGTGCCTTGAAACGGTTGAGGGGATTGAATTACTGAAAAGACTCGACGGTTGAGGGAGTAAATGTGGTAGCTGTAAAAAAAACAAAGAGAAAGTGAATTACTGAGGGGAATTGTCGAGTCTAGAAAGAGATTAATTAAATTACTCATCAAAAGACTCAACCATTGCGTGTAAAAAGACAATTAAGGGGTGAATTTGATTGACACAAATATTTAACGGTGGTGGTGGTTGATGAAGGGGTTATTATGAAGGGTGGTAATTATGATGAGAGAAAGGGTATTGAATGTATGATTTGAAGGGTTGAGTGAACGACCAGAGTTAACCTGACGCTGCAAATTGACTAGATTAGGTTGAATTAATGGTGACTTTTGAACGCGTGGGTGGAGGAGGGTTTAACACCGAGTAGATTAGACACGGGGAAGGCAAATTAAGAGGACGCTTGGTCAAAATTGCGTCTGAAAATTATCCGTTTCAGTAAATACCCATAAATGAAGCGGCTATAAAATCTCAGTTGAGAGTAAAATTAGGAATCCATCTTCTCTTTCTTCCAGAAAAAAACCAGAAAAAAATCTTCTCTTCTTAATTAACTTCTCTTCTTCTTATTCAAGATGAATTACATAGGTGATCCATGGCTTAATCCTGCCTACATCAACAATCCATGCAGAGCAATCATAAAGAAAACCGTGATCAAAGACCATAGGCAGTTATACAAGTTTGGTATGGATGGAAAGCTTCTTCCTTTTTCGTCTAGCAGAATTGATTACCAAAGTGGTGGTATGAGGATCAGTTATATGATCAGATGAGAGAGGAACCAGCAGCAGCACCACCAGCAGTGGCACCTCCACCTCCACCAGCAGCAGTACCAGCACCACCCCCACCTCCACCTCCACCAGCACCAGAGCCAGAACCAAAGGAAATTACTGCCTATTGGGATTTCCTACCGCCACCTTTGAACTATACAACATGGTATGCATACTGCTGCAGTTATCATTTCGAAAGTTATGAAGATATCAGAGCCGAAGGTGAGGAGTATTTTTACTCAAAGCTGATGCCTGAGATTAAAAGGGTTCCAGTTCCCCGGCACAGGGCGTAGTTGGTGGTCTGGTGTTTTTAAGTCTTCAAGAGAGGCTTCAACTTGTTGAAGCTCGAAGGAAAATCCTCTTGAAGCAATCTTGACAGGACTGTTGATGAAGAAATTAAGAAGTTTCTGTTTTTTTTTTTTTTTTAATGCATGCATGTTGAATGTGGGGAAAGAATATTTTGGGAATATTTTGGGGGTTCAGGCTATGATGCGAAGTAGCCTATGTTTATGTATAATTACTGTTTATATGAGAATATTTTGGGTTGTAAAAATGGCAGTTTATATATGTATAATTAATGTTTAATCTTTAATCTTTAAGTTTGATCTTTGTTTCTTTTTTTTGTGTTTTTTCTGTTTTTTTTTTGTGTGATTGAAAGTGGGTTTTAATCAAAGAATGATTCAGTTAATGGAAACTTGCAGTTTAATTTGATGGAATCAATGAATGATTTGCAGAACTGACGAGAAATTGAGTGATATTTGGAGGGAGATTCAAAAAGTTGCCCTTGCTTACGTCATGATGACTGATAAGTCTTTGATTTTGCGTTATCTTCACTTAAAATTTGATTTTACAGTCTTTGAAGCTTTATGGAAAATCCGGCCAAAATTATAGGACCGGCCAAAATCCGGTCAAAAATTTAAGTTAAAGTTGCAGACAAAACATTCATTCATTTCAAACCAATATTTTGATCACTGACAGAAGGGAGAAACAAAACAGAACTAACAGCACCCGACTAATTTATTAACAACACCAAAGGACAGCCCATAAACTTGTTCATTGACAAAACTGTAAATTTCAGTTTCATTCAGTCAGGTAAAAACATTACATTCAAAGTCTTCTTCTTGGCGCCACTCTTGGAGGCCTCCTGCTTCCATGAACATCAAGCAAACAACGCAAATGAGGTTCTACCTCGAACACATTTTGATAGCTGCCGTCTATGGGCTTCTCAAGATTGTCTACATCTTTCGTCAGCCGTTTAGGAACAGGTGTAGCAATCCAATCCTCGTTGCTTTTCAAATCTTTGGAGTACCACACTTGCTTTGCCTCTTCAGCAAGAATCACAGGCTCGTCAGTCTCTTTGGTAGAACTCCTTAGCTTATTCAATTTAACCAAGACCAAATGCGACTCGTCACAAATTCTGGTTGCAGTAGTCTCTACCTTCACCCACTCACAGTAGAAAACAGTCTCACGAAAATCAGTATAGTTCAATTCTAGGATTTGGTTGATTACCCCGTAAAATTTTTCCAAACGAGTTTCAGCAGCTTTATCGTTTTTCCTCCTAAATGTGGCGTATGCCTCCGCGCAGACACCGCTATCTTGAGTAATACGCTTTTCCTCGTAAGACTTTGGACAAAACACCCAACCATTTATACGATATTTCAAAATTTTGGTTGCTCCAACGGGACCTTGTGCCAATCGCCACAAAACGCCTGCAGTTTTTTTCTCTTCCAGCAGCTATGAAGAAGTCGACGACAACATTCAATTTGTCAGAATCCAAGAGTTTACTCAATTGGTGACAACCACAGAATGCAGTTACGCAAAATGAATATACATAAAGGCCAGTACCTTTTCAACCAACCATGGAATGACTTTTGTTTGTTTTACGACCTCCTCAACCGCAACCTCTTTACCAGAAGAATCTAAAATGGGTATGAGGGTGTCGCAGAACTCACTACAATCATCAATAACAGAGTACATATGTTCAGAAATCTGTTTTTGTGTCGATGCCAAGAGTAAATTTGAGAAACTAATACTATGAAGCTAATACATACCTGTAATAGGCGTCAAGACCTGTGGGGTTCAGCTTAAAGAGCACCCACCTACGTATTTGTACAAACTGTACACTGCTGAGTTTCACTTTGTTACCTATAATCATAGGACCCACATCACTGAAATCAGAATCTGGATTTGAAAAGGCTTCCCAAGTTTGTTTGTGATTTCCAGAGGTTGCCTCTGGCATGCACTCCATCGCATGCCTAACTCCCTCTTCTATAAGACGGCCCTTTGCAATACATCCTTCAATGAATCTTTTATTGCTTGGTTGGTTCTTGCATTCCTTCATTGCCCTGTTTCAGTACACACATGTATATATCAGTATAATACTAGATTGAGTATACAAAATAACCAACTGCACATGCGAAAATGAATAATTCACCTTTCGAAAGGATACATCCATCGATACCTAACGGGCCCACACTGTAATGCTTCATCTGCCAGATGAACCATTAGATGGACACTTATATCAAAAAAGGAAGCTGGAAAATACTTCTCAAGCACACACATTGCCTCTGCAACCATGAATTTAGCATCTTGGACATCAGCTCTACACATGACTTTGGAGCAAAGAATTCTGAAAAACAAGCTGATTTGGTGAAGGGCGGTTCGCAAATCTCTGTGATGTGGAAAAGCATGTTGAAGTAAAATTGGTAACAAATAGCACATAATGACATGATTGTCGTGCGATTTCAAGTTGGTGATACGCAGCTTCTCCATGTTGACATTGCTGCTAATGTTCGACACAAAACCACTGGGAAATTTCATGTCTTTAAGAATCTTGCAGAAACTCGTCCTTTCAGCTTTACTCAAGGCAAACGCTGGTGTTGGTTTCCCATCAGCTCCAGTAACTCACACTCCACAACTGAGACCCAACTTCTCTAACTGTTCTCGGTGAGTCCATGCACTCTTAGAGCTATCATCATTGTCGAAGATTGCCTCCATGATGTGTTCCATTACATTTTTTTCGGTGTGCATTACATCAATACAATGCCGTATACGAAGCATGGAATAGACTTCAAGGTTCCAAAATATAGACTTCCTATAAAATGCACCAGTGACTGCATCCTCATCTTCATTAACGGGATCGTGTGTCTTCCGCTTCAGTTGTCTCCTCTTTACCGACTTACCAGGTTTGTACTTAACAAGAGCTAACTTCTCCAAAGACTCCTCTCCGGTCAGTCGCAGTGGAGCAAGTCCAGCCTCATCTATTTTTAGACCCAAGAGCCCTCCCTTTCTTCTAAATGGGTGACCAGACTTGAGGAATAGCCGATAATTATTATAGATAATCTTGTTACCGTAAGGCAGATGAACACTTCTTGTCTTGTCGGCATAAACAACACAGCCACAATAACCATGAGTAGTACATCCTGACATAATACCTTGTGCTGGATAGTCATGAATCCCCCACAATAGGCAAGCTTTAAGTAGAAATTGTTCCTTTCTGTGTGCATCGAAGAATTGTCTCCCTTTCACCCAAAATGCCTTCAGTTCATCTACTAGAGGCGGTAGAAACACATCGAAGTCTTGAGAAGGTGACTTTCTCCCAGGAATCAACAAAGACAATATTTGAAACTCAGATTTCATGCACAATGAAGGAGGGAGATTATACATTACCAACATCACAGGCCAACAACTCCAGCTCAGACTCATGTTGCCATGAGGATTGAACCCGTCGGTTGAAACGCCAAGCCACACATTTCTGCCCTCCTGTGCAAAGTCTGGAAATTTCCTTTTCACAAGAGCCCACTGAGGCGAATCAATCGGATGACGCATGTTCTCAGGAGAAACCTCTGCTTGATCATGCCATGTCATTGCTGCTGCTATCCAAGGTATACTAAACCATCTCCTAAATCTTTCTTCAAGACCAAAGTATCTCAGCACCAGGGCAGGTTCTTTCGTCTGAAATACTGTCCCATCTTTTGATCGTTTGACCTTGTACCTCGGTTCGTTACAAGTAGGACAACTTGTTTCCTGTTCATGAACATCATAATACAAAAAGCAATGATTTGGACACGCGTGAATAACCCTATAGTTCATCCCCAGATCTTTCATCACCGACTTCATTGCCGAATATTTCGCAGGCATCGTGTTGTCTTCCGGTAGCCATCCTTTTATCATTTCCAATAAACTGCTCACACAATTACCGGATATTCCAAACTGCTTCTTTATATTGTGAAGCTCCACAATCGCAGAAAGTGTACTGACATTGCCTTTACAAGTAGGATACAGTTTCTGTTCAGCCAATTCTTTGTACTTTGCGTTTCGCTTTTGCACATCTGGGTCAGGATCACATGGCTCTTCATTACCATCATCGTCTATCTGAACACATCCTTCAATTGGAAATGCAGCATCAATAAAAGGGCTGAAATCCGGAAATGCAGAACTAGCATTTTCTCTGACTAGCTCCTCTTCATTACCAGTATCGTCTATCTCCACCGGAATACTCCTGGGAATGTTAACTGGTTGCTTGGTTTGCTTCTCCCCATGCCAAATCCAAGTCGTATACGTCTTGTCGACACCTTTCGTTTCCAAATGCTTCTTCACTCCTTGAAAATCAAAATGTTTCCTATTTCGACAGACCCTACATGGGCAAGGACAATGATTTTCCTCAACACCATTATCAGCTGCATATTCAATGAAAAATTTCACACCAGCTCTGTACACTGCACCAAATATATCGTCTTCAAACATCCAAGATTTATATATTGACATTCTGAAGCTACCTGTGAAAGCAAACCCAACCAGAAAAACATCCATGAATACCCTAATTGATCATACCCTAACTACACAAATTCACAAATAATCCACAAATAATCAAATCAATGAAACAACAAAGCAAAACCCAACCTGTGAAATCGAAATCACCCTCTCAATCGACAAAAATTGGACCAATTTTTCCAGGGTTTCTATAATTTGGGTTCAGTTGAAAGAAATCGAACCCAAAGGGTTTTAAGAGAAGATCGAAAGAAATCAGCCTCTCAACTATCGATCCTTCATGTCTTGATTCCGCCGTTGAGGGTTTTAGAAGAAGATTGAAAGAAAAACAATTTGAATTTTTTTCGGTTCTGCCGTTGAGGGTTTGGAGAGGCTCGAGGCTCGACTGAGTTTAATGTGTCTGAAAGTGGCAATGAGAAATAGTTAAGGCAGTTTTAGGTTCCAAACCTAAAATGGTTCTGGTTCGACAAGATTGGGGTAGCTGACTAGGCAGTTTTAATTCATTCTGGTTCTAAACTTTAAAGTGGTTCCCGTATTCTGGTTCTCCCATCAGATGGTTCTGGGGCTTAAGTTATCCTAGGGTTCTAGCTCTTTTAAATGGTTTCAAACAATTACCTAAAATCATTAAATTCATTTTTGCTTTTCCAAAATTTCTAAAATAATATAGATGTGTTGCAATTGCTGAATTAGTGCTGCTCATGTGTTGCAAAGATTGGGTTGATTTTGGTGGCATCAAAATTTGGGGTGAAGATAGTAGTTTTCAAAAATTTGCAGCACAATTTGGATGTGTTGCAACACATATCAAAGTGATGAGGAGTTATTATGATTTCTACACTTAAACTTTGCAACACTTCGCATTTAAAACAACATTATATGTATGCTGCTAAATTTGCAGCATGCTATTTGTGCTGCTAAAATTATAAATGTTGCTAATCAGAATGTTGCTAAATCCCCCATTTCTCATAGTGAATCTAACCAGATGGAGTAGAAAAGTTATTGACCGTGAAATAACTAGAAGGATTTTATGGAACGCATTTTATTGACCGTGAAATTGATCTAGCAGCGTGCGCGCCGTTGGATGGCCAATCCAACTGCCATGATGTTTCGATTCATCCCGTGCGGGATTTTCATTGTGTGCGGGATTTTCATTGTGTGCGGGAATCCATCAGGGCCGTTGGATTGGCTCATCCAACGGCCCACGCGCTGCTAGATCAATTTTGATCTAGCAGTGCGAGAGCAAAATAATTTCCGATTTTATGTTATTTTTTTTCAAATTGAGTATACGTGGCGCCCTTTGTCACATTTTTATTGTACTTATTACTATTTTTATTTGTTTCAAAAATGTATCTAGTTTCTACTCCCTCTGTCCCAGTTTAAATGTCCTAATTTTTATTTTCATTTGTCTCAAAAATGTGGCCAGTTTCTAATTATATATGTATTTTTCCAACAAACTCGGAGATATACCCTTAAAAAATATCTAAATAAATTGGAAACAAATTAGTGAATATATATTCTTCTGACAATATTACCTTTTATAGTTTAAAAAATAAAATCATATGTTTTTTCTTTATTATTTCCTACTTAAAAATAGAAATTCAATTATTTTCTCTATATTTAATAAGGGTAAAGTAGAAAATTCATTTGGTCTGCTTATTTTTTTGACTTAGTCAAAGCGGTCATTTAAAATGGGACGGAGGGAGTAATTATATCGGTATTTTTTTTAATAAACTTTCAAATATATCGTTAAAAATATCTAGAAAATTGAAACAAATTAATAAATAAATATTTTTTTTTGATAATATTTTTACATTTTATTGTTTTCAAAAATAAAGTCACATGTCTTCTCTTTATTATTTTCCACTTAAAAATAGAAATTCATTTATTTTCTATAAGGGTACAATAGGAAATTCATTTTATCTCTTTATTTTTTTGACTTAGTCAAAGCGGTCATTAAAATGAGACGGAGGGGGTAGTATTTTCTCACTTACGTCGGAGTACCTAGGTGCATGTAAGTCATATTGGTCCAAGGTTGTTTGGAGAAATCCAGGTAGACGTAAACTAGGATGTGGAGTAGAGCTTCGAAATCACTTGGGTTTGACTATGGCTATTTTGTTTTGTACTTGGGGTTTGATGCCTCGGTGTGGGTAGTGTCTTGGGTGAGGCTCATGCTTGATTAGTCTCTTTTGGAAAGGCTCATGTTATGAATCAAAATGGGGTTAAAGTGAGCCATCTTCGGTTCGCTGACGATCCGCTGGTTGTCTTGGACGATTCGCCGGATCAAATGAATCACCTTAGATATTATCATTTTAGTTTTGAAATGGTTTCAAATAAACTTTGCTAAGTGTGGAATCTTCGGGGTTGCGGGGGCCTCAAACTTAGATGTAATGACGAATATGCTGGGTTGTAAAATAGAGGTCCTTCCTTCTTCATACTTGGGTCTCCCTCTCGGCGATTCTTCTGCTGGATCCCAAAAATGGGAAGAGCTTATAGAGAAATGCAAAGGAAGACTTCCATCTTGGAAAAGATCCATATGCAAAGAAAGACTTCCACTGCTGGTAAGTTAACTTTAGCAAAAGATGTTCTTTCAAGCATCCCAATTTACATGTCATCTCTCTTTATAGCTCCACCAAAATTTATCAAAACACTTGAGAATTTAATTAGAGATTTTATATGGGATCATTTCGAGACGAAGAAAGGATATCACTATGTATAGACCCTTAAGAGCAGGAGGGCTTGGAATTAAATCTTTAAATAGTATGAACAAAGCTTTGCTTTCAAAATGGTGCGATGGCGCTTTAATCATGAAAATTCTTCACTGTGGAGAAATGCCATCATTTCCAAATATGGTTCTTCTCATTTCGAGCGAGACTAAGGAGCCAAAACAACACAATAACTGTGGAGTCTGGAAAGGTATTTATTATCTTCTAAAATCCTTTAATTTTTGCTCTAAATTGGAAGTGCGCGACCAAAGTAAGGTTCTGTTTTGGGAAGATACTTGGGTTGGAGACCAATCTTTTAAACTGTTGTATCCACACATCTTCTCGATCACTTCATCAAAGAATTGGACTGTACGTCTTGTCCTGAATCTTTAGCAAATGGTGGAGCTTGGAATCTCGGTCTTGGTAGAAGACTCTAAAACATTCAAATTGAGGAGGTGTCTTCTCTTCTTCTCAGTATTGAAAACTTGTGTGTGAGGCTTGGTGAAGACTTGTTGAAATGGTCCATAGATAAAAAGGGTTTATTTTCAGTCAAACCAGCATATTCTTGGTTCGCTAATTAGAGCATCTCCAATGGGAATGTGATGTGAGTCCTATGTGTAATCCTTTTTTAAAGGATGTGAGATCAATTTCTCCTAAATTTTAGAAGATGAAAGAATAGTATCTCCGGTGGTTAAAGTCTTAGTATTTGTTTATTTGTGTAGGTGTATAAATTCTAGTGGTTGAAGATTTTGAGACCATTGATTATAAAGTTCAATATTTAATCCTATCCATAGATTTGATAACGTAGAACTTCACATCCTCTAACAGGATCTCTAAAACTAGAGGATGGACTAGAGGATGTCTAATTAACTACCATCCATGTCAGCTTCACATTCACTTTAGACTTTTCCATTGGAGATGTTTTTTCAATCAAATCATTAAAATCCTTAATTATAGGACTTTTTTAAGGTCCCATTAGAGAAGAAAAATCTACGTGTTTGGTCCAGATCTTGGCCACATAAAGATGGGTTTTTCTTATGGCAAGTCTTCTACAAGCAAATTGCAACTCAAGATGTATTGTATAAGAAAGGAAAATTGGTGGTAAATGGTTGCTTACTATGTTGCAAAGCTGCTGAGTCTGTCACACATCTTTTGTTTCATTGCTCATTTACTTCTGAAATCTAGCAATACTTTAGTTCGTTTGCGAAAAGGGATTGGACAATGCCAAATTGCATTGATCTCGTTATAAAGGGATGGAGAGTAGATTATACTTCTGCAGTTGGTCAAGTTCTGTGGCAAATCCTTCCAGCTGCCATCACTTGATCTATTTGGACAACTCGAAATAATCTTACTTTTGAAGGAACAATGTCTTCAACAAGCCAAGTGATTCAACAAGTGAAGATTCAAGCTTACTACTGGTCTCATCATACCGAAGCTCTAAAATGGATTTTGCTCGACAATAATTTCTAATTGGGAACAATTTTTTGTTATTTGAACTCCGGTTTGGGGTCTTTTTTTTTGGGGTTGAGGCTTGGAGTTTTTTCTCTCTTCTGTTTTTAGTTGTTCCTCTCTTGCTTACTTCCTGTAAGCATTTTTAATGAAATCTATACTTTTAACGTGGAAAACAAATATATACCGTAAAATTCAATGAGTTAATTACTTGATTAGTCTCTTTATTTTCTACTACAAGTTTTGCAAAAGGACTAATTTGGTTGATGCTAGTTTCCACAAACAGGGAACATTGGCGAAATTGAGTCTTGGAATAAGTTAACATGGCAAAACCATGGTCATGCTTGAGTACATAGCCAACCTCACTGCTCACTAGTATAGACTTGCACATAAAATTTGCATTCAAAGACGCATGTCTTAAATAAACTTCACTAGTAGAATAAAATAAAACACACTTGAACAAGAATAGTACTCATAAGTATTAACCCACCCCTTATCTGTCGTCCTGAATATTTTTTTTTTTTTGAGGGGCAAAGTTAAAGCTTTATTGATTAATAAAATGAAAACAACCAGATATGTATGTCACTTACATACTAATTACAGTTTAAAAGAGTTTTCCAATGAGTTATTAACTGACATAATCTAATGCCCCAAAACCACTTTAAATCTGATGCCCAGAGGAAGATGAGAGCTTTGATGTCATTGATCACTGCTCCTACATTTCTTGGTCTGTGTTGAGCCATTCTTCTCTTGTTTCTCTCCTCCCATAAAGCCCAACATATAGCAAATGGTATGAGTGGCCATAGCTTTCTTCCTCTGTTTCTTCCCCTTCTATATTTCCAAGCTTGAAGCTGGTCAGATAATGTTCCACTCTGCACCCATCTAATGTTGAATCCCCCAATGAAATTTTCCCATACAGAATGAGAGAATTTACAGTGTAGCAATAGATGATTAACAGCAGTAGCAGAGTGGCATAAAGAGCACATGGTGTGTTGTATGTTGCATCCCCTTCTGTTAAGATTATCTGTGGTAGCAATAGCGTTTTGTGTTGCTGTCCAGATGAAAAATTGTACCTTAGGAGGAACATGCTGAATCCATATGCAGCCGAATGGAGTTGAAGGTTCAGGTAGATTGCTCTGACTTTGCAGCCATTGATAACAGGTGTTGGCAGTGAAACCCTTGCTGGCATTACATATGAGCTCATCTCCTTCTTGATTCAGTATAGGAGGAGTTCCAAGAATATGAAATAGTTCAGTGATTTCCCTGATTTCATTCTGTTTTAAGTTTCTTCTCATTTGGATATTCCATTGTCCATTTTCCACCATTTGTTGTAGATACCAATTCTGCTGAGTGGAGATCTTGTACAGGTTAGGGAATTTCTCTTTTAGAACTCCCTGTGCAGACCACTCATCCCACCAGAATTTGATTGAGGCTCCATTGTTTATCTTCATGGTGGCCATTTCTTGTACAATGTATTTCATCTTTTGTATTCCTTTCCAAATACCCCTACCATGTGTCTCATCAGAATCTTGTACCCATGTATCTTGTTTCTTTCCTTGCATTTTGTTTTGTACAACTGTTCTCCATAAGGCCTTCTTTTCTTTTGCGTATCTCCATGTCCATTTTGCTAACAAAGCTTTGTTTGCCATTCTTAAACATCTAACTCCAAGTCCTTCTTGTTTCTTTGGCCTACAGATTTTTTCCCATGCCACCCAATGGATTTTCCTCTTTTCTTCTGAAGAACCCCATAAGAAATTTTTCATGATCTTCTCAAGATGAGCTTCAACTGTAACTGGCATAGGGAAGAGGGAGAGAAAGTAAATTGGTAGACTTGAGAGGGTAGACTTGATTAGTGTAATTCTTCCTGCTTTGGTGAAGAATTTCCTCTTCCATAAGGCTAGTTTCTTTTGGAATTTCTCTATTACTGCATCCCAGATAGAAGTACTTCTAGCTGTAGCACCAACTGGCATTCCCAAATATTTCAGAGGGAATTTCTCTATTTTGCAGTGTAATATGTCAGATATATCTTGTATCTTATGCTCTGCACCCACACTAATAACAACACTCTTTTGCAGGTTGACTGGGAGCCCTGTTATAGCTTCAAAAATCTGTAGAATAATGAGTAAATTTTCAGCTTCTTCTTCAGTTGCGTTTAAAAAGACTAGTGTGTCGTCTGCGTATTGGAGATGGGATATCTGAACTTCATTTCCCATCGTGAACCCTGAAATCATGTTCAATTGAACTGCTTTCTTCATTAACTTGTTGAAAATCTCTGCTACTAGAATGAATAGGAAGGGAGACATTGGATCTCCCTGTCTTAGCCCTTTTTGAGGTCTAAACTTATCAGTTGAGCTACCATTTATTAGAACTGAGTATTGTGCTGTCTCTACACACCAAAGAACCCATTTAATCCACTTGTGTCCGAAACCAGAAGCTTGTAATACATGTTTGACAGTGTGCCAGCTCACATTGTCAAAAGCCTTTTGTATATCAAGCTTGCAGAGAATCCCTGGTACTCCACTTTTTATCCTTGTGTCAATCAGTTCTCCCGCAATCAGAATCACTTTTTATCCTTGTGTTAATCCTTGTCGTCCTGAATATTAATCTAGCAGCAGACTGCACAGAAGAAATATTCAAATAATTCATTTGTACGTAACCTCCACTTGCTTATTCCCTGTTAATACTGGGTATGGGGGCTGCTTCACCTTCATAATAGTAACTAAGAGCACACCATCTTGTTTCTGATAAACCGCTGAGATCCTATCAAAATTTGCATTTCTAGGAAGCCCAATCTGGTACTCAAAGAGACGATGACCACTACAATCACGCACAACCAGATACACCCCTAATTTCTTCATCCTAACTTCAACACCAAGGCATGATGTGACGGCTAGGTTGAAGATGTGCACGTAAAAACGGCGAAATTCAACTTCCTGGATATTAATTCCCATCTGTAGCAAATGTATGATCCTAAGCTTATAGAGATATCTCAAAGAGCAGAAAATGGAAGAATGTATAAGTGAGCTACTGCACTACAAGACCATATGGGCTAGCCTAGCCTATATATACCAATAGGGAATGAAAAGGGCGTGGTCTGTTCTGTGACCTTCAAGGTACATATGCCATAACTCCTCTCATAAATGTCTTTTGAAGGGCGGTCAATATTCTCCTTATAAACCAAAGGTTGTAGCTAGTACCAAAATTAAGTTTGATTCATTGTGTACATGTTAAACGCCAATTTTTAAATCTGAACCATCTCATTTAATTCAGTCTCTTTGTTAAACGCCAGTTTTCTTCGATTTTCACAGACACAACCAAAGTAGACAGGCCCGGCTGGTAGCCTTACTTGAGTAATCCATTACTGTCTTATATGAAATTGTGTTTTAAACTAGCAACAGGCCCATTAGCTTAGTTGGTTAGAGTGTCGTGCTAATAACGTGAAGTTCGCAGGTTCGAGACCTGCATGGGCCAAAGTTTTGAACCTTTTTTTCTTCCTTCTATTGGTTTGCTTGCCTGACATTCGATTCTTCAACATAGAACTTATAGAGTACTCACTAACATGCTTTTGCTAAAAGATTACGCACATATGATTTTTGATGAGACAAGATATATCTGCCCCTAGTGTACAGCAGTTGATAGGCCAATGTACTCTTTTAGTAATCATTACCTTGAGGAAATCGAAGAGACTTGTTAACTTACCGTCTATATATCTATTTAAAATGAGATGGTTCATATTTTAGAAACTGAAAATCTTTTTTTTTTATCAGCTTTTTTTTTTTAGAAACTGAAAATCTTAATACTGGTTTTCAACAAGTTCGATGAATCAAACTTAATGATTCAGAATTTTTTTTCTTATAAATAGTCTTACATGTGATAGTCATTTCGTCTTAAGTTTTTTTTCTTTGGTAACTTTTTTATCTTTCTACTCTGATAGAACAGGAAAGAAGTAAGGATTTTAAAGGGTTAAACGATTTTAAAGAAAGTATAATATGAATTTTTTGTTTCATCTTTTTATAAATGAAATTTTTGTATCATAAATTTGTTCACTGGAATTTAAAGTCCACAGACTATTATAAAAAAGGAAATACTAGAAGAGTAGAATTTGTAGTCAACTGGTTTTCTTGACGAAAAAGAATTTTGTTCCCATCATATATTACATGACCAGTCATCTGTCGGGAAATCGAGTATACGTTGAATCAGCATGTTTCAAGTTGTGAAACATCCTACTTTGGATAACATAGTTCGAACCCATTGTTTACATCTTTAGATTAGCATGATCGATAATAATACTAGCATGAATATAACGGATACGATAATTGACAATCAACACAAAAAAATTACGTGGTTCTTCAACAAGTTATTACATCGACACACTTCATATAATCAACTAGTTATATAACCCACTAGCGATATGGAAACAATAAACATATTACGAAGATTTACCTCTTCCTTTGTTATTACAATGATTATGACCCTCTCACCTCTTTACGGAGGGTTGAGTGGTTAAGGATCTACACCATATAAGACCCCTTATATAGTAGTTACATCCTTGCTCCCCAAGTCTTAGAGAACTCCTAAAATAACCTACCACTTAATTACGAAACCCTAAACTTGTAAAATACTCCAACTAAACCGTCATACAAGTTTCCTTCAGCCCCGCAACTATCCTTCAGCGACGCTTCCTGACAGATTAGACCACGCTCCTGCGTCCGAACTGTGACCTAAGGTCCAGTTTCAGCCTTGTCTGTTTTGCTTATGGAACAAAACTCCAACATCATCTAGGTAGTATATACAACCGCAAGGTAGGATTGATTGGTGAAAACCTCGAGTTGAAACATGGGAATGCAAACGGACAAAGTTCGGTTCAATGTTGGAGGTAAAATCTATGAAACAACTTCGACAACTCTTTCAAGTGCAGGTCGAAATTCGATGTTTGGAGCTATGTTTGATGATGAATGGAACCTCAGACCAAGAGAAGCTAATGAAGAGCATTTCATCTATAGAGACCCAGATTGTTTTGGTGTTCTTCTTAATCTTTTAAGAACAGGTGAGCTTCATGTCCCTCCTCACGTATCTGACAAATTATTCTATAGGGAAGCTATCTATTACGGTCTGTTAGATCATGTTAGAAGTGCAAAGTTTCACGAATTCGATTGCAACCGATTAAGACTAGCGAGTTCGGTTCGAAGTCAAGCTTCTATCAATTGTAGTGCAATTAGAGCAAGTCCTGATGGAGGCTGTGCTGTTGCTCATAATAGAATTGTCCGTCTATATGATTGGATGCTTGAAGAATATCCACCAATAAATCTCAATCATCAAATAGTTAAAGATATTGGATGGATCGATTCAGAGAACTAGAATTTTGCCCGTGCTACGCACCGGGCCTGTTTTTCGTTTGTGTGTTAATCATTCTCCTCCTTCGTCCCCCGGAACCATGATGTTGACTCTCTTGGCCAAGCCAGCCACCATCATATGCTCCATTACCTCCAGCCCCGTGACAATATCAGTCCAATGCCTCCTACTCCCGTAACCAAGACATCGTCATATATAGATTCTAGAACCTCTCATTCTCGGAGCTCAATATATTTTTTTTATTTTTTATAAGAAACAACCGTGAATCCAAGTGTTTAGTTAGACGGGACAACGTCGTAGGCCGTTACTTAACCTTTTTGTTAATCTTTATACGCTGGTGTTTGGGTTCATCAAGTCAAATTAGCGTCGACCCGCGGTCCCAGCCGTGGATCAAAGTGTTGAGTAGTTGATTTTTATAAATCCGTGTTGAGTTGTTCGGGTGATTGGCATCGTAGGCCATTACTCAACCATTTTAAAGTCGATGTTTAGTTGGTCGAGCCTAAATAACGACGAAATAACGTTTTTGTAAATTTTGTAGATTGTTGGGTCTACAACTCGGGAGTTGCGCCAATAATATTAGTCGTGACCGATGTTAATTGGTGGTGTCAAATTAGCCGAGACCTACGATTCTGTGGAAATCTTAAATTGGTCGGATCAAATTAGCCGCGGATCACAACCCCATTGTTGAATAATCAGGACTAAAATGTTGAGTTGGTTGGATTAGATTAGCCGGGAACTGTCGTTGATTTGGTATGTTCAAATTAGCCTGGGTCTATGGCCCTGCCGTAACTTAGAAAAGTCTAATGTTAAACATAAACTCGCATTAATCTACGGTCATAATGTGTGTTGACCATCATAAATGATTTAAGTATTTAGTTAGGATATATTATTATAAGAGTGCGACTTTGTGTGGTTACGAATAACTTAGCAGAATATGTTGTTCCCAGTGTTGTATTTCGAAAATGCTATGTGTAGCCCGGATTGGTCCCCTGATTGATCACCCGCCTATGTGGCGTGACTCTATTGGCCAATGCAATGGCAGGGCCCTGCAATTCTATGGTGTGGGGGTTGAGGGAGGGTTGTAGCCAACCTATGGAGGACACCTAGGCGGAGGAAAAGGGGGATAGGGTATCCGGGTGATACCTAGCAGCTTCGCTTCTATTTCATAAGTAGACCCAAAACAACTTCAATTTTCCTCTCTTTTGCACTAACATCTCCCTTTCAAGGGAGCCTAACAACTTTATAATTACCATCTGATAGACTTTGTAAAAAAAAAGGTCACACGCAGTAACATCAAGCTTGAACGACCGAGCAATATGTTTTTGGAATTGCAATGCATGCTCCAAATACCGTCTTCTGCATTCTCCGTATCTAGCAATAAGGTGCAATTTCAAAAGTAACCTACTTTACAATGATTCATTTAATCTGATCATCGATTGTTCAGTCATGCCTGCTATGGAAACCTCTTTAACAATTATTGTTCACTTCAGTTGGGATCTCTTTTTCTTCTTCACCCCACCCATGGCTTCAATGCCCCTATCTACCTCTCCCCTAAAGTAGCCCATGAATGATGCATATCAACTAACCTAGGGAACAAAAAAGCTTTACGGAGATTTTTTGTTGGTACCCATTAATCCAAGTATTGTAACATAATCCAGAAAACCCACTTTTTCTCACCTTCCTAACTACTCTCTCACTCAATAATCTAAATGTACTCCTGTGTGGCACTACGTATTGCAAAGCTAATATTGTCATCCGTAACATGCAAGGTATTTGCCTACATAAAGAATTGTGTCATCTATGGGAGTCGAACCCACAACTACATGGGTAAAAACCGTGTGCTCTGCCATTTGAGCTAATACAACAAGCATCATATACTAATTTAAGATGATGACGTTTAAGTGCAAATGATCTATAGGCTAAAGGGATGCAAGCAGAGCATTAGTCTTCAGCTTATTTGAAGTTTTTGGTGTTTTACCTGTATGGTTAGTCAAGGCCCATAGAGTCACTCCGGCCAGATATGGCCGACTCAACAACCCCGACATGCCCCTCTCTGACTGGCATTACAGACACGACACTTTAGGAAGTTAGCTGACACAGGATGTTCCCTATACTACTGGATCTGCAAATGCACTCCACCCATAGCACCTATTGTGAAAAATAAAATTAAGAGAAAATGAATCAGCTGTGAGTGAATCAAAGAAATTGACGTCTATTAAAAGTAAACTCAAATATATATCAAACTGCCAAGGGGTTGCCAAAGTCATATCAAAGCTTTTTCTACTAAAGTAAACAAATATAGTTCAGCACCAAAAATTGGGATGTCTTCTATTTATACAATGTATTAATTAATATCAAGGCTTTTCATAGCCATATTAAATCCGAAAATTACACACGGAAAAAGGAAAGACTTATCGTTCAGTAGACTCACCTACACTACCAACACATTAATGGAACCTTAGAAGTCCTGCAGGCTCAGTGTTACTACAATAGTCATTGAAGTAATACATTCCCTTAGAAGAAGAAGGCCAACACAATCAACTCTATCAAAATCCCCATCTCCACCAATCTTTCAACCTTAGATAGATGATGTACTAAAAAAATTGGAGCAAACCGACAGAAAGATGAAGGATCACATTAACACCCACTCCTACAATCACAATAGCAAATAACACAGCCAACACAGCCATTTGACACGATGTCGACACTGCACAAAGAAACAAAGCCAAAAACAATTAAAATGACAATTAACAAAACCACATAATCATTGTATAATTCAGTCATGATTGTTAAGCTTCTATTCTTCATTTGCTCACTGTGCTTCTACTCGTGTTGATCACGATTTTGAAGGAATAGTTCAACGATATTATGCTCGTAACAGTAACATTTAACAAAGGTTTACATGATTCTGAAATCCAAACAATTTAAAATCTGGATAAATGACTGTAATATATTTTCAAGCTATAATGAATTAAGGTCATTTTCTTTTCTACATGTCCTTGTAAACAGTCATATCGAAAGGTTATTCTCTTTTCTGAAATGGGTAAAGTAGAAGATAGAGTGGAGGGCAAGAATAATGTTGGGTCAACGCGCTTGCTCTCACCCATAAAACAACAAACTTAAAGACACAGGAGTCTTTCATAATTGTAGTAGAGTATTTGCTTTGGCTTTCACATCCTGAAAAATGTGACTGAGAACATCTTAGATATAAACGGTCTTACTATTTGTACGAACTCCAGATATCAGTTGGAGAAGTGGTTACCTTCAGGGCATCATTCTATGGTGGCTCCAGCATGCATACTTATTCTAAGAAAACTGCAAATGCAGATACAAATTAGGCCAGAGATATTAATATGACTAAGAGCTTACTATTTTTTTTTGCATATAAATAAGAAATTTTCCGATAAACGAAATCCAAGAGGGATAAAAGGGACTACCATTGAATGAACTCAGTGGGAATAATAGATTTATCGGTTGTCCAGCACCCAAATTGGAGTAAAATAGTATTGCTTGGTACTGACGGTAACATTAGATTTTAGCATCAATAGCAACAGTAACCCAAACTGCCTTCTTCAATACCAAATGCATTCATCAATGAAACGCCATTGTTTTCTGAATTAACCCGTGTGCTTCGTTCCAAACACCTAATACAAATATAGAATAAGATTTATAAATCTACAGAATTATGAAGTTTTAGTTTGGTATGAAGCATGAAGAGTGATTACAGCTTTTCATAAAATAAGTTATAAATATACATACCTTAAATCTGATGAAATTTCACTTTGAATTTTTGGTTAAACTGTGATGGAGTATTGGATTCTTCCACACCCATTGATTCAGCAACATTGACATCAAAGAAACCCATCAATTAACGATATCTCTCAATAATGGTTTCTGCTTTGGGTTCTCCATTGGAGAATTTTTATCTTTCCTTATTCGAATCCAAACCCCTCAAATCCGCACCTAGAAAATCAAAGAAATAATGACAAACATAGAGAACCTTAAACCCTAAAACACAGAGAAATTATCAGTTGTCGAAAGAAAAGAATTAGACTCCTTTCAAGTAACAAAACACAGTATAGGTCAACAGTGCGATCTTTGATCATCTTAAAGGAGATGCTCTTAGATGCGTCAATTAATTTAGAAATAGTAAAATCTTGCCCTAAGAAGTAAGGAATAAAGCTCGTGTTTCATTTGGCCGTTACAAACATTTCGTCTAACTTAAATAAAGCATTTTTATGCGACCGATAAAACGGTCGTGTTTCATCCGTTTATATCTCTTTTTTCTTTGGAAGTTAACCCCCTTGAGCCAAAACCCTTGTTCTGTCAAAAATCAGGTTATACTATCCTTCTTTCTAGCATACATCAAGTTATAAAAATCAGGTTACAACGACCTGTTTCTGCTTTATCAAGTACTCACTCGTACTCAATGCTGCGCCTTAGATAAGGCATGTAAGCTGATATTGTTGTAGACATATTCTCTATTAATTACTTGTAGTATGCCTCAACATTTGGATATCATGACTATGCATAGTTTTGCAGGTTGAAACTCCTGACGATGAGGATAATCTTGATGGTATGTTTCTTTATGTCCCCCACCCCCTCATCCGAATCTTTCGCCTTTTGAATTTGATATTCACCCAAGTATAGTTGTTTATCTTTACATAGCTGATGCTTAATTAGTTCATTGTTTGTTTCAGACCATTATTGAGAAACAAAGTGATGATCACGATGAACATGAGCGAGAAGATAGAAGAAATTTGGCGAATATGAGAAGCCACGGCTGGTGATGATCAATCAAGAAAAGAATTAGACATCATAAATTTCACCTGAGTCTCCCTCTTTCTATTTAATCGGATTATCCTAAGAGTATGGATGCATGGAAATTTGCGCGACAATAAAATCGTACCTCCAAGAAAATCAAAAACAAAACAAATCTAACGATAGTTTTGAAAAAAGATAATTAGGGTTCTCGGTACGCAGAAAACCTGAAAAGATCAACAAACCACAACCGTTAAGGACACAACATAAATCTAATTTTGGGTGAAAAGACTGAAACAGGTCCCGGAGGATATGTGAAAAGACCAAAACTGGGCAGGGTTTAAAGTAAGTAACCGTTTGTTTTAACGGAGTTAGTTCAAAACACACATGGCAAATATTAATTGGTCCAAAACTTAGTTAGAAGATGTAGGTATACATCACCAACGTGTGTGAGATTTTGAAAAAGTGTAAACGAAGTGTACGTGTTTTTCAACCAATAAAAAGAGGCCAAGTGTTCTCCCCACAATGCCTCCCTCCCAAACTCTCTTTCTCGGCCAATAGAAAGTTGTGGTATTGTCACCGCGCGACGTGGGGGCTTTTACAACTTAGAGCTTTTAGTGTATGATGATGATATTGTGATCAGTGCTTGCAAAAGACCTGGACGAGTAGATTCTGGAATTGGGCTTTTCAGTGTCTCAACAGGTGATTTAAAGCATAGATTTCAGCTAAACCATAATGATGAGGTGAAGGGTTTTACCGCTGGAGCTTTATGTTTCAACTCTGATGATAAGGTATTTGCTGTTTGCAGCGGAGCGGGCATTAATGGAATTGGAGTTTGGGATCAAGTTACTGGAAAACAGACTGATTTTTTCCATAGAAAAGTAGATTGTCAGCCTCTACGTAATGCAAATAAGATTCAATGCTTCAATGGTAGCAACTGTTTATTGCTTTTTGATTTGTCAAGAGAGACAGAAAAGAAGCAAATTAGTCTTTTGGATTTTAGAGAAAACAGTATGGTTTGGTATGATACCCCAGTAAACGAGTTTAGAGGAAATTTTCCGCGAAGGTATGATGACATTAAAGATGGAATTGCAATTGAAGGAAGTAATTCTATATGTGTGGTTGATAGCAAGGAGGATTTGGGTTTTATGGACATAAGAAGTACCGATAGTAGATGTTGGAGAAAATGGGGTTTCTTTGTATTTTGATTCGGTCTTGGTTGGATTTGATCTTGTGACCTAAGGGTCACTAGGATACTTGCTCATTTTCTTTGAGTGAATGAAAGATGAGATAGTCCCACATTGGATAATTCTTATAAGGAATGTCACTATATGAGTGTGAATCCTTTCTACTCATATGGGTGGTTGTGGGCGGGTAAAAAGACACATGCTTTGCCTTGTGTCTTTGCCGCCTAGGTTAGCCGACCAAGCTAGTGTCTTAGCCAAAATATTTTTGGTGTTTTTGTTTTCGAAAACTCAATTAAGTTAAGTTTTGATTTCGGAAAAAATATCTTTACACGGTTTATTTTTTGTAAGGATAGGTTTCTTGCAACTTAATTCTCGCGATTTATTTTACAAGAAAAGGAAAACTGTTTTACAAGAAATTCTGGTTGTAAACCCTAATCGTTCTCCTATAAATACCTTGCGAATTTCTCTTCCGAAATCATCCCAGAAGCAGCTACTATCCTGTCTTATTTTCCCCTCTTCTTGCTTTGTTTTGCGCTCTGCTTGTTTATTTCCTTCCAGTTCCGTTGCTAAGTTCAGAGAGTGGGCAGAGATTATTGTGCTGATAATCTCTGTATAGCATCACTCATTTGAAGAGTGGACACATCTTCGCTGTTGGGGTATAGCATCACTCGTTTGAGTGTACCCGCGAACTAATGTGTTAAGGACAACTTTTTCACCCTGTGATTCTGCCCTCGTAGAAGTTATAGGAAGAGTCGATTTGTTTCAAGCTTTATATATATTCTTATTGATACATCTAACGTTCTGTTCATTGTTGCAAGTACATCCAACAGTAGAAGCATTAGATGGAACTTAGATAAAGAGAGGATGGAACATACAAGACTTGGATGTTATTACCCTAAGTTAAGCTTACATGGAGGGAAGCTTTTTTCTTGTAGATTTGGCCGTATCTCCATGTTTTCTGGTCCTGAGTGGTTTTTAACGTCCAGTATCGAAAGAAGCTCCAGTGGTGGCGGTGCAATCCGTGACTTCTCAATTGGTGGTGATCGACTTTTTGCTCTTCATAGTGAGGAAACTGTGTTCGATGTGTGAGAGACTCCTTCTTCGAATGGGGCAGTGGAATGACATAAAACGCTCTGGCCTCTGCACTTGGGAGAATTCGCGTAGAGGGATCACTATTTTATATCTGGAATGTTATGTAGGATTATATTTAAGGATTAAGGATTAATGTATGCAACCAGTATGCACTTTGTTCCTGAACCTTTATCTATTTTTTCATTTTTATGGTTATTGTCTACATTCCGTACATGAGCCTCGGTAATTCTAGATTGCATTGTGTTCATGCTTTATTTTGTTTCTAGTTCTTCCTGTTGAATACTATGGAAATTGAACCAACAATAAAACTAGTCTCTTCGTTTAAAGTGATTAAGGTGGCAGGCGGCACCAACCTATCTTGATACGACTCTAATTAAAGTCATTAATGCATCTTAAGGCAGATCTAGTGACAGACCAAGGAACACTTACAGGCACCAATCGATTTTATTGGGAACCAAGATCCATAGGCAGACCAAGAACCACTTTTGGGCGTAAGTCGAGTCGATCATCTGGAGACTATTCTTGGGAACCAAGATCCAGAGCCAGTAGAGGCAGGAGTTGCGGAGCTAAGGGATTCCAGACTTTCAGAAGTGTTGGCACTTTCCAACGGAAGTCCGAGAGGGTCAAGTAGACGAAGAATACGCAGTCTACTCTTCGGGAATATATGCTTCGGATTCATATTTCTTGGCATGTTTTGGATAAGTGTGTGATAGGTAACAATCTGGTGTAACTGAGACTATTACCGCACATTACCAGCTTTAAAGTGCCTATTTCCTCATAGGCATAGCAAGCATCTGTTGATGGAAGTAAGATTTTCATATATTGCTTTAGCGTTTTAGCTGGATTTGAATTGCTCAATCAGACCAGTAACTTCCCATAACTTTTCTTCTTCCACTGTTTATTATAATAGTGTGGATGAGCCGGACTAAGACTAGGACTTTGATTTAGTTAGCCCAAACCTATGTTTTAATTCTCATTCTCCCCTAAGCAGCATCGAGCGGAGCAGTTTCTTACGCCATAACAAAGGTATCATCTTGCAAGTATTTTTCAATTTGTAATGCAGTAATGTTGTAACCACGTGTGGTATAGAAACATTAATATTTTCTAGTTTTTTTCTTGCTTCAACATTCATTAACGATTATAATTCTTTCTGTATGATACTGATATCGACGAGTTTCAAAATTAGATCACAAGTAGTATCACCCAATATCTTAATAATCATAACCATATTCAAATTTAAGATCTAATAGGACCATTTGAATTATAACTAAACAGAATGAGAAAAACAAGGAATAAAAAAGAGTACTAACAAAAAAAAAAAAAAACTGGCTGAAGCCTTCCACTCTGTCACATTCTAATAGATATAGTACTTTAAAGAATTAACCCTCAACATGTTTAACCTTTATGATCTGTTTTTCCTTAGATCCGCTCGTCTTCTTAAGAGTAACTTGAAGTAACTTATTAAAAATAACAGCTTTGATTTCTTGTAAGTCTGCATCTGCAGGAAAGCTAAACCTTGCCATCTCCTCAAATTTGGAACCCCATTTGTTCGTATCCTGACCTTCAATAACTATCTGCCATCTTTTGGTGTACTCAGATGTATATGGTTCCAGCCTAACTTGTATGTGTGTGCAATTTGATATGGTTGGCTTAACGATGAACACATAACAGTCATCCACTTCTGTCATAACCAAAGCTCCCATGATTTTCTTTATTGAAATCCCGCACCTTTTCTCCAGAGAAAGATCCCAAAGATGACTACAAAACGAAGTTTGTAGGGATGCGAATGAAGAACTCAAACGAAGGAAGGCTGGAAGAATTGTCTAAAAGTAAGATGTACAAGGCTTGCAATAGCCTGTATATATATATGCTTGCACCAGGACATCTAATGCTACTAGGATTCCTAAGATATCTAGAATTCGGAATACAAGGACATACAAGAATTTGTAAACAACTACAATTTCAAGTCTCCTACTATACCAATGCCCGATGTTATACATGAGATGGGATTCCAAGTGCAACCAATAAAAATACTTACCAACCTAAAGATAGAGTTTATCGAAATGCTACATTGGAGAAATTAGATCTTATCAAAACAACCGAAGATTCCAAGAAATCTAACTACTGATAAAATACGTCGATATGACAGATGTCACTGTAGTACAGTGGTAAGTCGCTTGGTGGTGATACCAGTGACCAGAGTTCGAAACTCGTCTGCATCGGGGTGGAGAGAATTTTTCTTTATTTCTTTGACTAGCTACCTGGGTTTTTTTTTTTTTGAAAGCATGGTCATCATTCATAGACTAGTTCGACGAACAGTAAGGTACAACTCGTGGTGTAGTTACACCCATTCTATCATTGTTTAAGATATTGTATAAGAACGGGGGTGTGACTGCATCCCAGATAACTGTTGATGGATTCTTTGGATCACTATTTTGTCGTCGAACCGCTTCATTAGCCAATTCATCTGCCGCACAATTAGCTTCACGATATGCATGTGTAATTCGTAATGTAGAAACCCTTTGGAGAATTTGCGTTGCTTCAAGGAGTAGTCCTTTAAGATGCCAAGGAGCCTCTCTCTGTCCATTCTGCAATATCTGGAGCATCGATTTTGAATCAGCCTCAAGCCAAACCTTGGTCCACCCGTGTCGTAATATCATCCTCGCCGCAGTTAGGAGACCCCAAGACTCTGCCGTGATTGCCGTGGAAATTCCGAGCGAGACCGCCATTGCTTGTAATAGGTTCCCTTCAGCGTTCCCTGCAATAACCCCAATTCCTGCCGAGCCTGGATTGCCTTTTGATGCCCCATCCATATTAATTTTGATCCAATCCTGTTGTGGTGGTTGCCAAGCAACTTGGATTGTAATGGTTGACCTGGGAGCTGTGCGGAGCTGTGGTGGAGGTATGTCCGGGAGAAATGGTATGATATGAGTTCTTGCCCACTCGAATTCCTTCCAAAGAACCAGTATGACTTGGAAAACTTGCCCAGGAGGATGTGTAACACGCTTGTAGAGACGATCATTACGAGCAAGCCAGATATGCCATATAGTGAAAAGCAATAGATTCTGTTGCGGTTCTGGAACACAAATACGAAGCATACCAGGAAGTGTCGAAGGTTGTTCAAGGTTCGTCATCATTGGGTTCAAGGATTGGAGTAAAAAAATCCCAAATAAGCTGCCAAACTTCAGCTGCTAAACTGCAATTAAAAAATAAATGGTTAGTAGTTTCTCTAAAGTCGTAGCAGGTTGTGCAAATTCCTGAATCCAGCACATTGCGTGCATTGAGGACATCAAAAGTTGGGATGGCCTCGTGAATAGCTTTCCACAAGAAAAGCCTGATTTTATAAGGGCAAGAAAACTTCCAAATGCATCTCGAAAGTTCTGCCGTCTGGGGATCAATGATTGGTGTGAAGTCGCAATCATGATCAATCAAATTCTGATACCCTGTTTTGACCGAATACTGTCCCGAAGAAGTAAAAGGCCAAATAATCTTGTCTTCCTGACTCTGGTGAGGAAGGTGAATTGCAAGGATCCGTTGAGCCGTATCTTCAGGAAACAGTTGAAAATAGAGATGATGATTCCAGGCTCTGGTGTCTTGGAGTATCAAAGAGGCAACAGAAAAGCCCGGGAGTAAGGAATTATTCCTGGCCTCAGTCGCTGATTGTAGTGGAATCCATTTGTCAGTGACCGCCGTTTTCTCACCATTTCTAATAACAGAGAAAGCATGCTCCTGCAGAAAAGGAGAAACTTTAACCAAACCTTTCCAAAGAGGACTTGCCGTCGAAGGGGGTTTGGGCAGTGCAGGAAGAGTAGTCTTATCCTTAAGATACTTGGTATGGCAAAGGGTACTCCAGAGGGTATCCTTTTGTTGATGAAGTTGCCACACCCGTTTCATCATGAGCGCCTTGTTGTGTTCCTTGGACTTTCTAATGCTCAGGCCACCTCGTTTTCGAGGTTGAGTGATCTTCCTCCAATTGAGAGTGTGCAGTTTCCTAACAGTACCATCATGGCCCCAGAAAAAATTCCTAGTAATTAGATCAATCTTTTTATGAACCTTATCCGGAAGAAGTTGGGTTTGCATAATATGGTTCGCCGTAGAAGTGAGGGATGTATTGATGAGAGTTAGGCGTCCTGCCGGGTTTAGACATTTGGACATCCATCCCCTTGTCTTCCTTTCATATCTGTTAATGAGGTCAGAGTAGTTTGTCGACGAAGATCTGCCATTAGGAAGTTGAACCCCCAAATAGACAGGAATAATGTGAGTGGTGGCGATGTAAAAAGAACTCTGAAGTTCATCAATACATTCCAAAGGAAGCTTCAAATGATGTATGATGATAGACTTCGTCCTGTTGATGTATTGACCAGCCGAAGTCGAATACGTTGCTAATAGGTTGTTGAGCGCAGAACAGGTATTCGTATCCGCTGAAATGGATAAGAGCAAATCATCAGCATACATTAAATGAGTAATTTCTGGAGCCTTCCTGGAAATTCTGATTCCCCGGATTCTTTGGGTATTAGCCGAAAGAACCTCCGCACATAAAATGAAAATATATGGAGAAAGAGGATCCCCTTGCCGTAGGCCCCTCTTTGGGTGAAAATTGCCGTGGGGAGCTCCATTGATGATGATAGAGTAGGAAACAGAAGAAACACACAACATAATGTACTCCACAAATTGCCCAGGAAACCCCATGTATTGCAAGGTGTGACGAATGAAATTTCAGTCCAGAGAATCATACGCCTTTTTAATGTCGAGTTTGAGAGCAATCTTCGGCGGTACATTGGATGGCTGCGTAGTGCGTATAAAATGGAACAATTCTGCCGCAATAGCAATGTTTTCCTGAATGGAGCGTTCAGGTACAAAGGCACTCTGGAAAGGGCTGATAACAAATGGTAGAATTGGCGAAGTCTAGCCACCAGAATCTTGGAGATGACCTTGTAGATAACATTACATAATCCGATAAGTCGAAAATGTTCCGGAGAGGTTGGGTTATCATTTTTGGGAATAAGCACAATATTCGTTTTATTAATGACCTCATGTAATTCATTATGAAGAAAGAAATGTGAAGCCATCTCGAAAATCTGAGTGCCTGTGGAATCCCAAAAAGAGAGTATAACTTACTAGTGAAACCATCCGGACCGGGTGCCTTTTCAGAGCTGATGGAGAACAATGCATCCTTAACTTCTTGTTGAGAAAGTGGTTGCAAAAGTGCGGTAGATTGTCTGGCGGAGATTCTGTTACTCACACAACTAAAGAGAGAATGATCGATGGTGGTATCAGGGGCATTATACTGGTTATGAAAATGTTTCACAATGGAATCCGCAATTTGTTGTGGTTCAAACAGCCATGTTCCCGAATCTGACAAAATGCTCCGTATGTAGCTGTGCCTCCGGCGGATGGTTGCCTTGGTGTGAAAAAAGTAGTATTAAGATCCCCCTGCTGGAGCCATTCGACACGAGACCTTTGTCTCCAGAACGAAGCATGACACTCGGAAAGCATATTATGAGTATTACGGAACTCCTCCTCTTTTTGTAGCCAGAAAATAAGGTCTTGACCCGATTCCGTAGCCGCATGCTGTTGAGAGAGACGAATGTGTTCTTCCGCTCCTTGGATTAAGGTCGGTAAATTACCAAACGTCTGTCTGTCCCATTGTTGAAGAGCCGTAGCTGTAGAGTCTGCCTTGAGGAGAATATTAATCCCCGGATTTGGGTTTTGTCCTTCTGCCCACGCTGAAGCAACAACCTGTTTACAATGGGGATGTAAAAACCAAGAATGCTCCACTTGGAATCGTTTCACCCGGGGTTTGATGAGCACTTTTTCCTCAAGTAAGATAGGTGCATGATCCGATACAACTCTAGTAAGATGTGATACCAGAGAGTGTGGGTGTTGTTGTAGCCAGGCTGAGTTCGAAAGTGCCCTATCAAGTCTCTCGAATATGACATCTTGAGCATCCTGTCTATTAGTCCATGTGAATGAAATACCCTTATAGCCAAGGTCGAGCAATGCAAACAAATCCATGAAGTTTAAAAAAACCGCAGCTTGTGAATTGCGAAAAGGTCTACCAGCTTTTTTCTCCTCCTGACAAATGATCTCATTGAAATCACCAAATAAGAGCCAAGCTAAATGGGTTGGCGAAACCATGAAAATAAATTCCTGCCAAAAATTGGCCCGAGTCATTGGGTTTGGAGGCCCATAGATACATGAAAGTAACCAAGGAGTAGGCTTTGAAGGTTGAGTAATCTGCAAATGAATCAAACTCTGATGAGCTACCAGGATATCCACCTGCAAATGAGAGTTCCATAATACAGCTAGACCACAACTCCTGCCAATACTCGGAACAGCAAAGCTATCAGTAAAACCCAGAGAGGTTTGTAAATTTGAAATGGCAGCAACAGAAGTGGCAATGGTTTCTGAAAGGAAGATCAAATCCGGTTTATGTTGTCGAATAAGCTTTGATAATCGTTGCCTGGCCGTAGGTTTTAGGGCTCCCTGACAATTCCAAGCTAAAAAACTCATAGATGGGAATAAGGTCACCGAGAGAGAGCAAAGAAACCAGACATCAACTCTGTTGCAAGAGACACAGGAGGACAGAAATAGACCCCAAAGACCGGAAGTAACCCAGTGAGTCAAAACGGCGAAGAAAGGAGCTCCCAAAAACACCCCAACGATTCAACCCAGCTCAGCAACGACAGTTACAGAAAAAATGGCAGAATCTAGGCAGGATATTAGGGAGCATGACAACAGAGTGACCAAGAAGAACAGAAACTCAAACAAGATACAGGAACTAGAACACTAAAAAACCCCAAATCAAAGAGAACAAACCAAGCAGATTTGAAGAAAAAACGGCGGAGACGAAGTCGATTGAAGCTTGTACCAGAGGTCAACATACCCAGAATGATGAATTTAAAGAGGAAAAACCTGAAATGGAAGAAGAACGAAAAACAGACGAGGAGATTTGGAGGTGAATCGGTTTGAGTGTATTGACTCAATTTTCGCCGATTTAGTCGCCTCTCCAGAGCTCTTTTTTTTCAATTAGCATTTATTCCTTAATACTATAATTGCAACCCGGGCTTGAAGGTAGTGAACTTCGGTCCAACTTTAATATAACCTTTCTTATTCAAAAGAACAATTGGCCGGACTCCACAAAAGAACAACACCAGATTGCTCTTACTTAAAATTAAGGTGTCCATGTATTGACATATATGGGCGGCAGGTGGTATGAATGATGTCGAAGTACTATCTGTCAGGTTACGTATATGAAATTCTTTCATTATTTACTAACTCCATATATATTCCTTCCATATTTCATCTTTAGTAATTCCGGAAATAAAATATTTAAAGAGAAATCAAACTTCAGTGTAATATCATTCGAAATAAAAAAAAAAACCAAAAACCCAAACCCACTCATTTCTAAAACCCTAATTCATTTTCTTTTACTCAATGGCGGAAAAAGACCAGAAGAAGAAGAACGAAAGAGGAGCATCAATCGAAATCATTGATCTTGAAAACCCTAAATGTAGTGCATCATTTGGGCCTCCGATTGATCTCACCATAACAGATGATGATAATGATGATGAGATAATGGAAATTAAATCTTTTAATCCGATTAATAAGAACCCCATTTTGGGTATTAAGATAATTGAGATTGGTGATTCTTCTGGTTCGGAGATGAAGAAAAAGGCTGAAGAAGAAAGTTTTGAAGGTGGACCATGTGTTAAGAACTATAAGAGTCACTTAAGACCTGAGACTGAGAAGAAGATAATCAGATCTTGCAGCAGGAGCAAAAACTCTGGCCACGAAATTAGTGGATGTCAAGAAGGACTAGTAGGATCAGATCCTCGGAAGAAAAGAACAAGGAGTGAGATGGATGCAGAGACCCAGACAGCTTCATCTATCTACTATGGAAAATCCAGTTCCATTTTGGGCAGATCCAGATGCAGACCAAGAACCACTGTTAGACATAAATCGAGGAGAGCATCAGCGGATGATTTTTGGGCTCCAAGATCAAGAGGCAGACCAAAAACCAGTTCTGGGCGTAAATCGTGTCGATCATATGCAGATTATTCTTGCGCACCAACATCCATAGGCCTGCCCAGGTGCAGACCAAGAACCACTGTTAGGCGCAAATTGAGGCAAGCATTTGCTGATGATTTTTGGGCTCCAAGATCCAGAGGCAGACCAAAAACCAGTTCTAGGCGTAAATCGTGTCGAGCATATGCAGATTATTCTTGCGCACCAAGATCCATAGGCAGGGGAGGCAGGAGGGGAAGAGCTACAGGATTCCAGACTTCCAGAAGTGTTCGCACTCATCAAGTGAAGTCAGAGAGGGTCAAGAGGATAAAGAATTAATACACAGTGATTTAATGGCTGCTTAAACTTATTTACACTTCACAGTTCAAATCTCTTGGACTACTTTATTTTCTAAGACTTATTATCAGTTTAACTTGTTTTAGTATGTTTTGAATTTTATTATATTTTTTTCCAAGTGGTTGTTGGGTTCATTCCAAAAAGTTTTTTTCGGATTCGTATTTCTTGGTATGTGTTGGACGAACAATGAAATTTTCAGAAGTACCATTAATAGATATTAAGCATGTTTTATGAGTTTTCTACATATTGCTGCGATTTTAAGACTTTAATTTCTGATTTTCCAACAAGCGCATCAGAAACCCACTGAAATGCACCACACTCTTTACATGAAGTTGAAATTTTGGAATCCTCAATGATTTCGTATTTCCTTTTGAATAATTCTGTCATGCAGGCAAGCCTGGCCTGGCAGATTCGGCCTAGTAGACCGGCCCTACTAATTGAAACTGGCAATTTAGCGTCGTGCTAATAACGCGAAGGTTGCAGGCTCAATCCCTGCATGGGCAAACTGATCATGGTCTGTCCGGCCTATTTATATGGCCGGTATAGTTTGTTTCAATCTAGTTTACAAAAGCTATTGCAGGTTTGTTTCAAAAGTAAATCTCTAACTATAAAAACTAGAAGAACATTTTGATTGCTGCATTCCATAAGCTTTATGCATTGATTAAGTTAACCCAGGAAGCATGCCAAGGAAAAAAAAAGACCCATCACCAGAATTACATAAACACAATACGCAAAATCATGTCAAATGTACTCCAGAAAAAAAAAAAAGCTTTGTATTTATAGTTCAACATGACTGGTGTAGGATGCTTGGACAAAAAAGTGTTCACAAAGGAGAAACAAAACTAAAATAAGAAAAACAAACGTAAGCTAAAAAGTCTTTTGCTTCTTGGCTGCTATAAATTTTTTACTCTCCTTTGGGCATTCAGTATTACCATGCAGCAGCATCATTACCAGAAACAAATTGAACCTCTACGATCTGTTCCTTCGATCTCATCCTCATCATCTTAACAGTAACCTGAAGTAAACCATTAAAATTAACAGCTTTGATCCCTTCTTTTAAATCTACTGCATTTGCGTGTGACATATCAAACCTTGCCATTTCCACAAACGAGGAACCTGTTATTTTCGCATTCTGACCATAAATTACAATCCATCTTTTGGGGGTCAGATGTTTTCCACGATTTACCAACGAATCATCAACTTGTATATGTGTGCAATTTGGTATAGTTGGATTAACGATGAACACGTAACAATTATCTACTTCTGTCCTAGCCAATGCATTATCCTTTGAACTTTTGTACCTTTGGAGGTGTGTGGTTATTTTATTAACAAAATTCATAAAAACATTTTGTACCTTAGGAGATTTTTTATATTCCTCTGAGCTCTCAATCTTACCGGTAGCATCTTTTCCAGAAACAGATTGAACCTTTACGATCTGTTTTTCCTTTGATCGGCTCATCTTCTTAAGAGTTGTAATATGAAGTAAACCATTAAGATTAACAGCTTTGATTGGTTGTTCTAAGTCTGCATCAGCAGGAAACTCCTCAAACCTATAAATTTCCACAAACGGAAAGCCATTTTTGCTCATATCCTGACCTTCAATTCTAGTCCATCTTTTGGATTCATCATAAGTATGATATTGCCACGAATAAACTTTTATGTGTTTGCAATTCCGTATAGTTGGATTAAGGATGAACACGTAACAGTTATCTGTTTCTCTGGTAATCAGAGCATTCTTTCCTGAACTTAGAGAAACAGGCATGTCTGATAGACTGATACCAACTAATGACAACTAAATAGTTCGAAAGCACGGATGTGAAGATAAAAGGAGATGCGGAAGAAGAACTCAAACCGTAGGAAACTGGAAGAATGTGTATTCAAGATAAATTGTTTGGTAAAGAAGACTGAATATATCCTGTATTTATAGGCTTGCACCAGGACATCTACTAAGACTCCTGAAATAAATAGAATTCCGAATCATAGGTAACAATTAGACTCCTGTATTTATAGGTAACAATTAGGTCTTCAAAGTGTTTTATGCATGATGCTCTACACCAGATGGAACTCCAAATACAGCACTCCACAAAAATAATTGGAGATTAGAACAAATCTAATTAACATTAAGCGTACAAGCATACTACCCGGTGCAATACGCACCGGAAGTCTGTATCGAGTTTGCAATACCAAACTTTCCACAATAGACGTAACATGTCTCAGTAAACTCATTCAATATACAATGCAACATCGTCATCCGAAAGGAGCCTCCAATGCGGGCTCTGCAGGATCATCACTGGAAACCCCAATTTTAAGCTTCAATTGATGGTTAGAAATGGTGTTTAAAGTTTATTTTTTCCCATCATCGATTAATACAGCAAATTGTTTTCCAAAATCTCAAAAACCAAAAACAACTACTGCATAATATCTAGCATGGTGGTTTAGTACGTACTTTACTTACCATTTTAGTTTACCGTCTAATCATAGTGCAGGCTGAATTTTTGAAAACAGAAACCCGGTGATCTTTGATGTACTACCAAAATACACATAATATATAGTGTTTCGAACTTCATCGTTAATTGTTAATAGTAATGCATCTGCTTTGTCTCACACATAATTTATAGGCCGAGTGAGTCGATCTTGGTGATGCCGACCACCTCCGTTAGTTGGCTGTGTTCATCATCCGTTAACAAAGTGCGATGTTTTATCTATGTTTTCTCTTGAAATCTGTATTAGCATATATAGCCTAGAATCAAGAACCCTTTCGCTCTTCAAGCTGCTGACTTCACCCCAATCTCCAACGTAAAATGTCCGATGCGACGTAGAGATTCTTTGAAACCTCCCGGGTGCTTCAGAAATTTCAAAGACAATGCCGCCTGGGATATATACCGTACAGGTTGAGATTGGATATGTTTTAGGGATACTATCGTTGGCTGAGAATAATTTTGTATATCCTGCATTTTTAGGATTTTATAGTAACCTTAAATTTGAGAGACTGTATTCTAATGTGTCGTTTGGTGTGAAATACTTAATTATGACTTTAGGTCGTTTCCTTTCGCAATGGAAACTTGGGTTAGCCTTACTCCAACAGATGGCCTAGATGGGGTTATTCGTATACCTATCTTTTCGTTACTGCATGATTGGTCAACGTTGTGCAAGCAATCTATTCGAGGCTTGATTGCTGCAGCAGTATTACGAATCGTTTGGATCGAAAGATGGCAAAAAAAGTAATTGGAAGGTTATCTAACTACCTGTCCATTTTAGGTGACTGTTGGAGTCGCTTAGTGGTTGTGTCTATTAGGATTAACCAATTAGAGTGCGATGACGGGGCTAGTGTCGCTTAGGTGGCTTCACCACAATCAAGAATGATTGTGGTGTCGACATGTGTACTTTTAGGGGTCTGCTATTATATATAAAGATTTGGAATAAATGCTTCGGTTGATGACAAACCCGTCCCTACAAAATACTTAACAAGTTTGAAGTTTGTCTGGTGACCAGTTACTTTTGGTCCTCCACATCTATTTAGATTTCCTTGCCTATATCAACCATTAAAAGCTAGGGATGAACACGTAGCATTGCAAGTACTCTTGATGCATCTTCATTTGCCATTTATGCTGAAATCAATATAGCAAAATTTGCAAGGAAGAAACAAATACGCAAATCACGAGCGAGAAGCATAGCAAAATTCTAAGACCAATGTCCCCTTTTTAATATTAATAAGTAAAAGGCCCATTAGCTCAGTTGGTTAGAGCGTCGTGCTAATAACGCGAAGGTCGCAGGTTCGAGACCTGCATGGGCCATATTCTTTTTGTTTCCAGTTCGCTGGATAACTTGAGCATGGCTTTCCCTCCAATCTAGCAAACAAAACAACTGCTGGCTATGTACCAAAACTTACATCAACTCAATATTTTTGCTCTCCTACAGTACCATCAAGGCGTCAACTAGCAAATTGATCATCTAACAATAAAAAGTGATTAATCGGGTTTCCAATCTTCTACACTGATAGCCATTACAGTTTGAGCAAGAAGCTAGCTCTCTGTATGTATTTGAGGCAGGAAAATGTGCTTCCAGAACGTACTTCTTAGCAGGTGCATCATTCAAGGCACCCGAAACCACGGAAACAACTCGTTGTAGAAGTCCACAGAGTTTTTAATCATATCCTCATGCATTCCCCAGGTGTCAGTATGGCTTGTCACACAGAATTGTTCTACCTTTTTTAATTGGTGAACTCGAAAGATACCCAAAGTATCTCGGCCATGTGAACCAGCTTATTTGCGGAAACAAGTAGAGAATCCTGCATATCTTATTGGCAGTTGTGTAGGATGGATCCAATTATCCATATAATATGCACACAGTGTCAGTTCAGCTGTAGCAATAAGATACTTCTCATCTCCCTCGACCTTGTAAAGTTCTTCGTCGAATTGAGCAAGTTGAGCACATTTTGCCATTTTTTCTGTTTTCAAGAAGCCTGGAGTTTGTCGAGGGGTATAGTTCCTCTTTCCCAACAAAGCAAAACCAAAATTGATAAGTACCTGATTGAGAAGTTCCCCAATTCCATTGAAAAGAGACTTAATACTCACTGTTTAGATTTTGGAAGACGAACCACCTCACGCAAACTAAACTTGACACAAATGATAAAATAACCTCTACGTAGTAACTGAATGGTTTCAATAGGTTCATTCAATAGAGGGGGTAATAGTGCACGATATACATAATTGAAGGCATACACTCCTGGTCGCCAAAAACCAGCAAGCCAGCGACATTAAACGGATCATCCCACCCATCAAACCATAACTAAAAGTTGTGGACATGGTCATGGAGATTGTTAGGGATTGGCTCGACCATAGCCATAAGGGATAGTCCCACATTGAATAAGCGGAGTTCAAGGTGGTGCCTAATAAGTCATAGAATCTCCCAACATAGTACCGAGGCCTTTTAAGATAAAAACCCCACACCTGACCTGGCCCAGGTGGTCAAGTGGGGACAGTATCGGTACTATGTGGTCGGACCTGAAAAAGAAGGGGTACCGAAATACTACCAACTTTTCGTTTTGGCTCGTGAGTCTTATGGTAAAGAGTTTGGACGATCTCAAAAATCAATATCCAAACCTCTAACCGGAGTAATCTCGACAGTTAGGTAATAACGTACTACTTGGTGCTTAATTATAAATCAGAGTTATAATGCGGAAAGTAAAGCACACAAGACACCAAACGTTTTTTTAACGAGGAAACTGCCTTGCAGAAAAACCTCGGGACCTCGTCCAGTTTGAACACCGCCCAGTACAAACTGACTACAAACACTAGCCTACTATAAGACTTCGGTCTGGGATGTAGCAGAGACCAACTCAAGCCCTCCAAGCGAATTGGCTACTGTCGCCTTCCTTACGTCTCTGGATCCCCCACAGATCGTCACGCACTTGATTCCCCTAGCTGACGTCCTTTACAGGCCTAGGAGTTGCTTTGACCGATGCCAAAGGCTTTTGTCAGCAATACTGGGTTTTAATCCAAAACTGTTGACTTATGGTGTAACTGTCCTCTATCAGTTTACCATAAATAAGATGACTTCCTTCGGATTGTCAAATCCAGGTCATACGGAAGTCTACTTAACAAATCAGGGCTGACATGCACCTTGCAACGCCCAATCTGTATCTACCTCAGTTATAGATGAAGAACCACTAGGGAACTTGTATAACTGGAGCCAACTAGGTCTTACAACACCGAGTGCAGCCGTGCGTTGCTACCTTTCCAACCTTTACGTAACTTAACTAGTTCTTGAATAGCCGTATAGCAGAAGAGACGGACTTTAGAATAGACAAGAACTAAGATAGGTTACTGAGGTTACAGGTGATTCTGATCAACCGCTGAGGGATCGATCTACCTGTGCTTCCCAACTCTCAAAGGAAGTCTTTATAGTCGTAGGGAGTTCCCAGAGGAGCTGCAACCTATAGAGGATGACTATACCACAACAAGCCTTCACCGAAGTGAAAAGAGTTTACGCTACTCTCCCTGAGGACCTTCACGTATGCTTGATGCTTGCGGTATTTGTCCTTAGACACCTCTATTTATAGCACTCAATAAGATAGGTTGCTTTGGAATTAAGCAATCAATTACTTGTCCCACAAGTTAAGGAAACCCTAAACTTGCCAACCAAGTAATACAGATTAATCTCAATTGAAATTCCTTTTTAGATTTATCTGCCAAGTGTTTTGTTGGCTCTAAAACACTTCAAGATAGGAATCCAACAGACCAGAGATAATCTTATCTTATTGACTCATTGAGAATCGTTAGATGGAACACAAAAGGTATTTATGTTTCACACAAGTCCATCTAAGAGATAAAGGAGTTGGAATTTGACTCAAAGTGAAAATCTAGAAGATATTCACGCAATTTGACTTTCCAGAAACTTCCCTGCGTCAGGTACACGTACAGGTTCGTGTACTAATGCGACACAGGAGAATTCTGGACCAGGTACGCGAAACCGGTTCGGGTACCGTCCAAGTCAAATTTTGGTCAAACTCTGAATCCGCTGGAAGAACTGGGCTGAGCCAGAACTTAGACATGAGAATGTCCTCAGCTATGATCCATGGACTCTTTGCTCAAGAGTACTCCTTAGATTCATCCATATCCAACATAACAGTTTGCAAGCAAACCATTGCACTGGACAAATGGCGTCGAATCTATCTCATATGTTCCTGATTCACAGTATTCGTGGGATCAAATACTGGTCATGACATAAAGCCATGTTACACAAGAACACGATCTCAATCGCTATATTACTACTAAAGTAGTCGACTATATTTCGAAAGAATAGAGAAAGTAGAATAGAAGAATAATCCGTAAAGTCATAACTCCTACTAACCTTTTGTCGATGAAGAATAATTGATGTCTTCTTTGTCTTCACAGTCTTCGTCTTCAAGGTCTCTACTACTCTGTCTATATCCCATTTCCGAAATCTAAACTCTAGTAGGCTAAATCAAGAATTGTATTTTGACACCTAAAACTGACAACTAGCTTGACATACCAACGCTAGTGGGTTTGACCGGACAATGCCCTAACAGGACCCGAGTGGGTCCGATGGTCCGTTAGATCCTTCAAATGGTATCAGAGCTAGGGCTACAAGTGGTCGAGTAGTTATGGATGTCAAGACCCTTGGGTAAGGTGCCCAAGGTTGGTGGAGTTGGTGGTGCGGAACATTAACTCAGGTGGAGCAAGGCAGGCCGACATGGAGCTAAGTTCATTGGTGGAGTTAGACCTGATCCAATCTGACTCAGGTGGAGCACGCTCTAAGGGCAGCCAAGGCTCAACAAGTTGACTGTAACTAAGCTCGACTGTAGTAGACGGACGATGATCGTGTATGGTAGATTGAGTTAGCATGCAGTACACCTGGAATGGTGCTAATCAATGTGGAGTTGTGGACATAAAAGGAGCAAGGTGTACCTCAAGATGTTGCATAACGGTGACTGTACGGCGATGGTTGGTGAGATGGCTCTGGATCTCGCCAAGGTGGAGATTGTTAGGGATTGGCTCGACCATAGCCATAAGGGATAGTCCCACATTGAATAAGCGGAGTTCAAGGTGGTGCCTAATAAGTCATAGAATCTCCCAACATAGTACCGAGGCCTTTTAAGATAAAAACCCCACACCTGACCGTGGGGACAGTATCGGTACTATGTGGTCGGACCCGAGTGGGTCCGATGGTCCGTTAGATCCTTCAAATGGTGGTATCAGAGCCTAATCTAGATTTCCTAATCTAGTATCACCGACCTAATCTCTACAGAGATGGTAAGCGTGGCGGAATAAGTAAGGGTGGTGCTTTAGGTGAGCCTAATCTAGATTTCCCAGCTCGGTCCGCCATTGGCCTCAACAAGTGGACGAAGACGTGCAACTTCAGCACAAAGTGTACAACCACAAGGAACATCCACAACCTCACCAACCCTCTTTCTTTTAAGATTACATGGTGCTTGTGCTTGCCATTCGTCATGATCGACAAATCTTTCGACTTGGTCAGGAAGAAAATCCCGATAATCCCTACGCAGGCCAGGAGCATTAACCCCACGCAAATGTTGTGGTCGTGGAAGAGGAGGATCAATGTGTTCATCCTCACGAATTGGTGGTGGGGGTTCATGATAAATCTCTGAAGCAAATGGAATTGATGGATACCTTTGAACTGGCGGTGCTGGAGGTCGGTCAATGAGTTCATTCCTTTCACGGCTTGTCTCAATCACCAGCGGATCATCCTCGCGAATTGATGTTGGGTATTCATGATAAAGCTCTGAAGCAAATGAAATTAGTGGTGGGGGAGGTCGATCAATAAGTTCATCCATTTCACGTCGTGTCTCAATTACAAGTGGATGATCAAGGCGCATTGGTAGTGGGGGAGGTTGATAAACCACAAGCGCAAGGGAATCGATGTTACAAATATCAAATACAAGTAAGACAGAATAAGTTTCGGCTCATTCGACAATAATAACAACCGAGCCGAAACGTCTCTACAGAAAATGGCAGCGGTCCCATATGTTTAGGCTTTCAATTTACAGTAACTAAATGAGCCGAAACTAAACCATACACGTGGAAATACGTAAAAAAAAAGAACTAATTTCGGCTCACAAAATGGGAAAACGTCAGGACCGAAACTAAACCATACACGTGGAAATATGTACCAAAAAGTAAAATAGTTTCGGCGCACAAAATGGACAAATGTCAGAGCGAAACTAAGTCAAAACTAAGCCATACACGTGGGTTTCGTACCAAAAAGTAAACTTCGGCGCACAAAATGGCCAAATGTCAGAGCCGAAACTAAGCCATACACGTGGATTTTGTACCAAAAAGTAAACTAGTTTCGGCGCACAAAATGGACAAATGTCAAAGCCGAAACTATGCCATACACGTGGAAATACGTAACAAAAAGTAAAATAGTTTCGGCGCACAAAATGGACAAATGTCAGAGCCGAAATTGTTTCGGCGCACGTTTTTTGGAGACTTCATGAGCCGAACTGTTCTTAGCTAGTGTTTCGGCTCAATTTGTTTAACAACTCTATGAGCCGAAACTAATTCTGGGCACGTAAAACATGCATAAAAATCTCGTCTTTGAGCTAGTATATAAATCAAACACAAAAATAACTTGATGGGTATCTGTATAATACCTTCCTTGAGCCATTCCAAGTTGTTCTTGTTGCGATTGGACTTCGTTTGGGGGGTTGATTCTTTGATTTGAGCTCCAAGGTTTTCAACTTCAATTTGGGGATTGTTAAGCACACTTCCCATTCAAAGGTTTTGAATCACTGATGATTCGATTGTTGCAACTAGGTTTGATTACTACTAGTTGTATTGCGTTCGTTTTAATTTGATTTCAAGGTTTTGATAATTTTTTTTAGAAAGTGAGTGAGGAGTAGTAGAGGAGAAGATGAGGAAAAAGAGTGGAAATTTTTAATTAAATACTAATCTAGGATTATCTTTATATTAGGATTCTAATTACTCTGGAGATATTTAGGTAATCTCACGATTTTTAAGGGTAACATAGACCTTTCACACTATTTTCTCTTATTCAAGCCATCACTTTATCCGTTGGACTTGAATGACGTTTACTAGGTTAAACGTTGGATAAAAAATAAATCCAATAAAATGTTTGCCAATCATGTAGCAAAAGGCCCATTAGCTCAGTTGGTTAGAGCGTCTTACTAATAACGCGAAGGTCGCAGGTTCGAGACCTGCATGGCCATCTCTATCTATTTTTTTCCTGCCTTGCAACTGCTGATTTGTTTTCAATTTTGCCACACCTTCTTCCTTAAGGCTATGGCTCCATGGATGCATTCTTAATTTTACCACAAGAGCCATAACGTGATACAGTAGATGAGCAGGACCTTTTTAATTCATTTCCGTTTAGCATTGAAAATTTTTCAGAACAGATGGGGATATCATTGAAGGAAAACAAACTAAGAACAAAGAGCAAAACATAGATAAATAGTACTCTTTCAGCATCTCCGGACCTTGAGTACTTTTAGTTATCCTGATAAATCCATGAAGAAGCCAAATTAAAGTCGAGTAACCTTAACGAATTTCGGAACCATCAAATTTCACTGTAAATAACTGGTGACAACTGCTGGTTAAGCCACAGATTGTAAGCACTTTGTCATCATCCTCCACGCGAACTTGTATGGTTTCAGCTTTAGTAGAAATATATGACTCTTCAATCATGAATACAAAAGAATCACTAGTTTCAATCGGAGTTGAAGCCACTTTCGCCATGTTGTAACAAAACTGAAATGATTTCTGCTGCTGGGTGCAAAATGGATTCCTGCATGTGCTACTATTTATAGAGAAGTACTAAAAGGTTAATCTGTAAATCACCAAGAGTAAGGAATTAGAATTCGAAAAAATAATAAATTACTGTTGGGAACATGAGAATAAAGAGAGACTAATTATGATTCAGGAAAGGTCAGTTAGTTTCCAAGATAATTGATTAAGTATATGCCAAAGCAAGCTGAATTTGAAATCTTAATCGTAGATTCAGGTAATTGGAAATTGCTGAGACATCATTTCCAATAAATTGACTAGAAATCTTATTAGCTGTTAATCTCTTTGAGTTTGACTACCTATAGTGATAGGTATACGATCAGAGATTTCAAGAGTGTCTTGATTTGCTTGATGATCAAAGAAAACAACGTTAACTAATAGTCTTCTTCTTTCTTATTATCTTAGAGACATCTCGATTACAGAAAGGATGAACTCTCTCTGCCTCTCGTCTTTCGACTTCTCTGCCTCTCTTCTAAACATTGGTCTCTTTATATAGATGACCATGTTTCACAAACCAATCTAAACTAGGAAATAGAAATCCTAAACTAGACAAGTCCTAAACTAGGAATGTCTCATAAATAAGTAAACACTTAAACTGTTCCAGTATCTTCTGGAAACTTCTCGGCGGTCAATGCTTGACCGTTGCTTGCTTAGCCATTGCTGTTGGCTAGTCTTCTGATACCCCTGTATCAAGGCTCCCCCTTTTTAAGAAGCTTGTACTCTCGTGTAAGCTACAAACTGAAGGTTAGGAAAAGTCTCTTCGCCTTGTTCTTTGCTGAACCATTTTGCTTTGCTAGGTAGTTGCCCAGCTCTTCCTACACGAAACATCACACGGTTACCTCTCCTGGTAGGTGTAATCTTAGTCTCCACAATGCAGTCTTCTTTCAAAATTTCTTCTCTCTCAACTCTCAAGTCTTCTACAGCTAGTAGCTTGAGTTATTGGCCTTCATCGTCTGTAACATTGGAGGTTCAAATAGCTTCAAGTATTCAGCGTTAATAACTGAGTACATTTGCATATATGGTGGCAAATCTAGTTGAAAGGCGTTATCTCCATACTGTTTTAATATTTTAAAAGGTCCATAACGTATAGGTCTTAACATCTTTGCTTCACCCTTGAGTCTTTCTTTTCCTATACGTAACCAAACCAAATCTCCCACTGTAAAGTTACAAGGAACTCTATGTCTATCGCTCTTAACTTTGTACTTAGCCTGCGTTTTCTACAACTGAGCTTCAACTAACTTCTGTATTTTGTGAATTTTTTCCACAAACTTCTCAGCTTTAGTAGCATCTTCCTCAATAGACTCAGCATCTTGATTGGTGTTAAAAACCATATCAAAAGGCCCTTGTGGCAGATAACCCAAACAAACTTCAAAAGGAGTTTTCAAGGTGGAACCATGGACTGCTCTGTTGAAAGAAAACTGTAGGTAAGGTAGACTTTCATCCCATGTTTTGGGGTGTTTAGAATTGTATCCTCTTAATAGATGTACAACCGTTCGATTCACCACTTCCGTCTGTCCGTCCGTCTGAGAATGAAATGCAGTACTCCTGTTGAGTTTTGTATCCATTAAACCCCAGAGCTTGGTCCAGAATTGACCCAAAAACCGACTATCTCTGTCTGAAATGATAGAAGTAGGCAAACCAAAATGTTTCCAGACGTGTATGAAGAATAGTTTAGCTGATCCTTCTCCTGTCACTGTCTTCTTGCAAGGAATTAGATTGATCATCTTGCTGACACGATCAACTACCACAAACAAGTAGTCGTTTCCAGACTTAGTAGTTGGCAATCCTCCTAGAAAGTCCATAGAAACACTTTCCCATGGCCTAAGTGGTACTGGTAATGGAATGTATAGCCCTCTCTTTCGATTAGCTGGCTTCGACGTATTGCATAGAATGCATCCCCGTACATAATTATTAACATCCATCTGCATCTTTGGCCAATAAAGATATCTCTTCAAGTTCAACAGTGTTTTCTCCACTCCAAAATGGCCAGCCAATCTAGATGTATGAGCTTCTCTAATCCAGTGTATTCTATCACCTCCTTTGGGTTTACACAAGGCAGTACCTTTGTACATCATCCCTTCTTTGAGTTGGAACTCGCTGGTTTGTCCTTGACTCAATTTCTCATATTCCTTCTGAAAATCTTCATCGTCCTTGTACTGTTGAGAATAATCTTCAGGAAATAGAGGTTGTGTTTGCATGACCACCAATAAAGCTGTTGATTTAGGTGGCCTAGATAGCATGTCAGCCACCTTATTCGTTACTCCTTGCTTATACTTAATAATAATGTGGAATTGTTCTAGATACGAAGCCCACTTCATATGACGAGCTTGCTGAAGCTTTGACTGAGTTTGCAGATACTGTAACGGTTTGTGGTCAGTGTGAACCAGTACCTGTTTTTCAAGTAAGTATGGTCTCCAATGCTTCATTGTCTGGTGCATTACATATAATTCTTTATCATATATAGGGTAGTTAATTACTGGACCCGTGAACATCTCAGAATGATAGGCAATTGGTTTACGTACCTTCTTGGAGTAGTACTGCTCCTAATGTATTATTGGATGCATCAGTTTCGACTTCAAATGTTTTCTGCAGATTGGGTAAGGCCAAAACTGGAACTTCTGTGATTTTCCTCTTTAATAGTTGTAAAGCAATCTGTGAGAAATGCTTGATGAACTTACGCAAATATTGGCATGTGCCTAAAAAACTTTTGACTTCAGTGACATTTTTGGGAACAGGCCAATCTGAAACTACTGCTATCTTTCCTGGATCGACCTGAATATTACCTCCGCCAATGACAAAACCAAGAAAAATCAACTCTCGGCAACCAAATTCACACTTCTTCTGATTCAAATGAAGTTGATTATCTTCTAGTACTGTAAGTACCTTATGGATGTGTTCTAGATGTTCCTCCCAAGACTTACTGAAAATTAGGATGTCATCCAAATACACAATCACAAAATCATCTATGAAGACACGTAGTACTTCATTCATCAGTCGTATAAAGGTAGCTGGTGCATTACATAACCCAAACGGCATTACTAGCCATTCAAACAGGCCTTGTACGTCGAGTTTTGGATGCAGTTTTCCAGGTATCTTCCTCTTTAATCCTCACTTGATGATAGCCAGACTTAAGGTCAAGTTTGGTGAAAAACCGTGCATCTCCTAACTGATCAAGTAGGTCATCTATTCTTGGTAATGGATATCGATTCTTGACAGTGATCTTATTAAGAGCTCGATAGTCCACACACATCCTCCATCCTCCACCTTTCTTAGGTACCAATAATACTGGTGAACCACAAGGTGAGCAGCTAGGCACTATCACCTTTCACTACGCCATAGGGGCCTGTTTGTAACGGATATAGACGTTGCGCCGAATTAAAGCAACGTCTATTAGCGTTGCAAAAACGGCGTTATAAATTTTTGGTAACGTCTAATAACGTTGCATCTTCCGTTGCACTTTTTTATTTAAAGCAACGTAAGTAACGTTGCAGAATTTATTTAGAGCAACGTTTTCTGTAATTTAGGCAACGCCTATAAACGTTGTGGATTTTTTAATTAAAATTACAAAAAAATGTATTACAAAAAATACTAAATATTGTATTAACAAAAATACCAAATATTTTATTAAAAAATACCAAATATTGTATTAAAAAAATACATATATTAATTAAAAAAAATGTTTTCTCAACTAGATTACATACATAGATTTATGCTACATTTATACATACATTTACTGGTTGTTGGATTCACCCTAGACTTAAGATCCAAATTTGATTCAACAGGTACAACTACTTACCAAAATTCACAGAACAGCCTTCAAAGAACAACATCAAGCAAGAGCATCATCCAGAGCAACAATTCCAGGGAGTACCTTGCCTTCTAACAGCTCCTTACTAGCTTGTGCATAGCTACAATTACAGAAATAGTTAACACAGTGATATTACGGAAAATATTATGGTAAAAAAAACTAATCTAAGAAACGAGTTTTTTTTTTCCGATAACCTAGAGATGTAATCTTGATACTGGCTGGCTGGCTAAGGGTCAAGTGAGGACTACATGCAAGCGGACTACATAAAAGGACATCAAATATCACCGAGTAAGAGGAAAGCTACATTAAAACACTTTTGTGGATCAGCACCTGAATGATACTCTGAGAAAGCTCAACAACACCAATTGCAGGCCTCAATCAGCCATGTCCCTGCTGATTGCGTGGAATTACCGCCATCTGCGTTGACAGAAAACATTAATGCGTAATTCTAAACGTCTAGAAAGTTGCTTTCCATGAGAT
>JAJJMA010285359.1:0-11726 GCA_023529015.1 Papaver nudicaule | reverse complement strand
TGTGCTGAAAAATGGTGTTTGCACTGTTCGAAGCCCCTACAGCAGTACCGTCACATGCTCTTGCTGTTGTGTTAACAAGTACATAACTGAGTGATGGTGCCGTTGTAATTCATTTCTCTATAAAGTGACCTTACTGTACCGGTCAGAATAAATAAAACACTGTTTAATTTGCAATTAACTGGGCGCCATATCGTTTTAGTTCGTTTGTGTTGTTTGCATTCTACTACGCTAAAATTACATTCATACAAGAGCAATTGTTCTCCGACGCTAGAATTGCATTCAGATCATTTGTTCAATGCACAGATCCGATTTAATGTATGAAAAATGCGGATAGATTGGATTGATTATCATTTCTTTTCTTGTGCAAATTCTGCATAAATCAATGACATAATCATCAAAAATGAAGAAGAACTCCGCAATACCACATTTGTTGCATAAGTATGGTGTGGCAAGTTTTAAACCTTGAACTAGACGTTTCCCCCAACAGCTTGCTCTATCCTGCGGAGTTAGATCCTTAGTTTCAGATTGCCAAATAATTTTGTTAATGCGTGAATCAAATTCACAGAACGGAAAATGCAAATAGATGAAAAACTCGGCACTATACACAGTTGGCTTGCTGCTCACTTAAGTGTGTGCCAAATTTTAAACCTTGAAATAGACACTTACCTGATCAATAGGTTGCTCCATAAATCCTAAAGACCAAGGTCCCTTTTGGTTCACGAATGCATCACAGTGCGCTTCAGTATGCCTACAAGTAGTGCAAGTGGTGTGTTTAGACAAAATATCCGATGTTTGCATCAAGAAAAATTATTTACAATGATAAAAATACTTAGTGGTCGCTGCCTCCATGTTTTAGATGTTTAGGTTGCTGTTTTTCTTTTTCTGTTCTGGCAAGGGAAATTTCCTTTGAACAACATGCTGACAGTCTAACATGGATATACATTGGTAGTCATTATTATCCATTAAATATCAAACTTTGATTCATTATCGGTATTTGTATTGACTTACATTATGGTCAAAGTCAAATCTGTTTTACGCGTTAACTTGCAAATTCAACCTCACAACGTGGTCTAACGTGCTTGGATTCTCACTGCCAAACTTTCGCCATTTCAAGAAATATCTTGTACACTTATCATTTCATCGTCTATTCAACCATTCATTTATTAATGACTAACGAGTCTGCACATTTTTAGATTGATTAAGAGTGGTTGAGATGTCTATGGAGAAGGGTGCATCATTTAACGACTCAAAACAACAAACCCATAAAACGGATATACTTGGAAGGCTAGAAGGATTATAGGGCACATAGAATAGGAAAAAAGAGTCCATAATGCGTCTTCGAAAACCAAGCATTGAACAACAGAAGAAGAGTATAAAAGAATAAGCGAGTGTTGACATATTGGCAGATACTACATTCATAATCAAAGCATGGCTCCGAAAATCAGTTCTCCTTCTCTTGTTAGTTTTCTCTGTGTCATGATCATTCTCTCTAGCTTTTCTGCTGGTAAGCAGTTCTATATGTCTACTGATTTTCACTTCCTTTTGATCGATTTGTTGTATACTGATAGTGAATGGTACTTTGGTCTTATGTTGATTTAATTTTAGTGAACAACTGCATTCTAATCCACACCGATGTTATTGAATGTAACTGCAGAGATGGCACTAGCCACAAAATTTGCAAGAACTTGCCGGAAAAATGAAGGAATTGTTAAGCACGCCAGCGGTGCTGAAACTTGCGACGAATGTAGAGTACAGTGTGGGAAGAAATGTCCCGAGGGAACTTTTCTGTTAGAACAAAGGTTTTGCAAGAAAGAACCATGTCCACAGCCAAATCCTCTACTGAAAAATGGTGTTTGTACCGCACAAAGTCCCCGTAAGAGTAGCGTTGTGTGCTCCTGCTGTTGTGTTGACAAATTCATAACGGAATAATCAGTGCTAGTGTTACATATATAGCAAAATGTAACAAGGTGTAACAAATTTAAGTGCAAATAAATGGTCACTAGTGTGATTTATGATCGTTATCATAGTATTACGTCAATGAATGACTTATATATGCATGTGCTAAACAATTCTGGGATTGATTCACCGGAAACATATTGAGTGTTACCAAACAATGAATTTCAGGGAAATTTCCAGAGATCGAAAAGGCCGCTAAATGTTGCAGCCTTCTGATACTATTCTGGCATCAATTGTTTCATAAAAGAAAAAACGGTGTCAAATAATAGCGCTTACTGCAAACCAGTACATATGTCGTCTCAACTCATATAGCGCAATTTTAAGTCTAGACGCCAAATGCTTTAGGTTTTAGGCACCTTGGCCCGCAAAGCATTATGTTTGACCTCATAGTCCACACCTTTCGCCATCTCACTTGTGTAGATTTTGCCTAGCTAGCTAGAGGCTAGAGCGGTTGTACCGGTGAACGGATATTGAATGGCCTATATAAGAGTTTGTCTCCAATCCATCATCGTATTATGGACGAAAATGAAATCTTATGAGTCACGAACATTAGTTTGGTTCAAGCCATGTTTGCCAACTGTTTTCTTATGAAGCTTAGCTTCCCCCGGTAGGTTTAGAGTTTTAGTTTTTCTATGGGAAGCTTGATATAAGAGACAATGGTGCGTAATCCATGACGACATGGTTCATCTAGCCTTTGCAAGTTGCAATAAGAAAATCTACCCAATGTTTTGTTTGCAGTACTTGTTTAGCTAACAGAGAAGATGACCCCGTCGATCATTCATTTAATAATCACCTGGCAGATACAATAAATATCAGTATCCAATGGAAATATTGACTACTTATCCAAAAGTCTCGTCGTTCCCACGTTCTAACCAGTTAATGTACATGGTTTGACCCTGACTATTACACTTTGATGAGCAACAAACTCTGACCATACCAAACGATTTCGTCAAGGGAAGACATTACTACGAGTACTATAATGAGCATTTAGGCCCTATGGGCGATTCTAACCAATACCATAGTACATGTCAAGTTGTCAACCAAATTGCGACAGTAAAAATGCAAAGCTGACTTTTTTCGTGTTATCCTGTTAGTTATTCGAGAACAGATAAGAAGGTAATTGAACAACTTTTTTTTTGCAAGTTGCAAACACTATAAATTGAAACATAGACACATTATTAGCTCATCCATCGTAAGGCAATATTGATATCATATCTATCATGGCTCCAAAAACTACTTCTCTTCCTTTGGTTTGTTTGCTTTTTGTCATGTTGATTGTTCTTTCTACCTTTTCTGGTAAGTAACATGTATATCTACTTTCGGTTTCTCTTATTAATGGTTAATTTTTGTTCTGGTACTAATTACTATGTTATGAATGTAACTCCAGAGACGGCATCAGCACAAACATTTCCTCGAACTTGTCGGAAAAATGGCGGAATTGTTAAGCGTGCCAACAAAGCTGAAACTTGTGATGACTGCAGAGCTTTATGCCGGAAGAAATGTCCCGACGGAACTTTTATGTTAGAACAAATGTTCTGCATTAGAGCTCCATGCCCACAACCGAATCATGCAGGGGCGAATCTAGCCTTGCACATGGGTGTGCAATTGCACCCCCTTAGTTTACTGAAATCTCCATTAGCAGCCAATTTTTGACAAGCCAATTTTTTTTTTTAGCCTTATTTGCACCCCCTATGAAAATTTTAATTGCACCCCCTTGCTTTTTCTCCCTTATTTGCTTCAATATTACCAAAAAGGCAACTCATTTTTTTGTTTGCACCCCCTCTCATGAAATCCTAGATTCGCCCCTGGAATCATGTACTGAGAAAAGGTGCATGTACTGTCCAAAGTCCCAACAGCAGTCTGGTCACATGCTCTTGCTGTTGTGTAGACCATTTCATACCAAATTAATTGCTATGTTCCATGTCCCCTCGGAATAATATGCTATGTATGTTTTGGGCAAGATGTATGAATGTTTTATCTTTTCGGTCTATTAAATGTATACATGTATACATGTACGTATTGTGTCGCAGGTTTTATCAAGTCTCTAGTCTTATGTTGAGTCATGTAATTACTAGATATATTGTTGTAACTGTGTATCTTAATCTTCCTGTTTCCTAGCTAGTTAAGCATCCGTACTAAGTCATACTTAGGTTTTCCTATTCTTTATCTTGTATTCTTTATCATGTATCGAGTCATTGTTGTACTACTGCTATATATAGCATTCAATGAAACTATTCTCAACACAGTTGTGAGAGAACCTCAAACTAGTTATGACTATTGTTTTATGGTATCAGAGCTAGGTTATTTTTTTTTCCTTTTCTGCAATGGGTTCTCCTAGTGAAACAGCTGATATGTCTAAAGAGAAAACACCTCCACAAAATCCCAATCAACAGACTTCAGGTAGTGAAAACAACAAGGATGCTAGCTTATCACCTTCAAGCCACTTTTGTGTTCACCCTGCAGATAACCCAACATCAGTTTTATTCACCCCTGTTCTCACAAGTGATAACTATTGCACTTGGGTACGCGGTATGAAGAAAGCACTTAGTGCAAAGGCAAAGCTTGGCTATATAGATGGATCAATCAAGAAGCCAACAGATCCATCGGACCTTGTCTCATGGCAAAGGTGTGATGATCTAGTTGGTAGATGGATTTCCAATTATGTAGAGCCCCAAATTCAAAAGAGCATCATGTTCTTCGATTCTGCAAGGGAGGTGTGACTCGATCTTAAAACCAGATTTGCACAATCCAATGCACCTAAGCTCTTTGCCTTGAAGCAGTCAATAGCCAACTTGAAACAAGAAAATCAAACTGTTGCAGTTTACTTCACTCAGCTCAAGACTCTATGGGATGAACTGGATTCATTCAAGCTACACGAACCATGCATATGCAATGCAGGTGAGAGATATATTGATCGTCATAACCAAGACAGGGCTATGGAGTTTCTGCAGGGATTACATGACAGATTCTCACCCTTGCGAAGCCAATTGTTGCTCCAAGATCCAATGCCAACTGCAGCAAAATTGTACAACCTTGTTCGTCAAGAAGAGGAACAACAAGGGATTAACTCTTCAACAACAACTCATGTTGAATCAGCTGCACTCAACGTCTCTCGTGCTGATCATAGGAACCAAAGAGCTAATGTCCAAGGCAAGCGTCATAGAGATTTCTGTGAACATTGCAACAGACATGGTCATACCAAGCTAATATGTTGAAAGCTGAATGGATATCTAAAGGATAGATCCAATCCAAGAATCCCTGCAGCTCACACTGTTCTTGTTGTTACTGCTCCTGCACCTATTGTTGCTGCGCCAACTATCACTCCTGAGCAATATGCACGGCTTATGGCACTTCTTGATCCAGACAATGGGGACGCAGGCATGATACCTTCTGCCAATTTTGCAGGTACAACTCTTAAATCTTCCTCTGGTATTTGTATAGTTGATAGGGGTGCTACCCATCATATATGCTCTTCTTTAGAATATTTTTCATCTTACACTATGACTACAAAGTCAATTGATGTTCAATTACCAAATGGAATCTGTGACTCATATTGGGGATGTCAAGTTACACCCACTATTACATTACTTGATGTATTCTATATTCCTAGCTTCAAGTTCAACTTAATCTCAGTAAGCCAGTTGACTAGTACAACTGATTGTTCTATCAAATTTGAATAAGAGTCTTGTATATTTCAGGACCGTCAAACACAAAGGGAGATTGGATGGAATAGGCGCATAGCTGGCCTTTATCACTTTGTTTTTCGTCCATTTTCTTTAGCTTGTAATGCAAATAAGCCAGTCAATACATGGCACTATCGTCTTGGTCATCCGAGTACATATTGTTTAAGTTTTCTTTCTCGTAATCTCCCTTACATTTTTCCTGAGTTAAAACACTCATGTAATGTCTGCCCAAGGGCAAAGCAAACACGTCTCAAGTTCAATAAAAGTGTTTCTTTTTCTAAACATCCATTTCAGTTAATTCATGTTGACATATGGGGACCATTCTCCATTGCATCCAACAATGGTGCAAAGTATTTTCTTACCATTGTGGATGATTACTCTAGATGTACTTGGGTATACTTGATGCACAACAAATCAGAAACACTTAAGTTTCTTCAATATTTTTTCAATTTTGTTAACAAACAATTTGGTCACAAGATTTCCAACATATCATCTGGAATCAACACATTACTCATTCCACATTTACAAACCTTCAGGTCAGACAATGGATCTGAATTCAAGTCAAAAGAGTTACAAGCATGGTTTCACCAACATGGAATTTTACATCAAACAAGTTGTACCTACACTCCACAACAAAATGGTGTTGTAGAAAGAAAACATCGCATGAATGTGGCAAGAGCATTAAGATTTCGAGCCAATTTGCCTCTGAAATTTTGGGGAGAGTGCATACTTACAACAACTTATATCATCAACAAGATGCCAACTCCCTTATTATCTCATAAATCACCACATGAGATGCTTCTCAAAGAACAACCAGATTATTCAGCTCTTCGAGTTTTTGGTTGTTAATGTTTTGGTAGAAACACTAGAATAGCTCATAAATTTGATGAGCGTGCCAAACCTGGTATATATATTGGGTATCCTTATGGCCCGAAAGGTTATAGGATATTCGACATTGAATCTAAGACAATTTACACATCCAGAGATGTGGTATTTCATGAAAACGTATTTCCTTTTCATGATTCTTCTTCTTATAAACATCCATCAGTTGTATCATCAACAATATCACCTAATAGTCATACTTATGATTATATGTTAGATGATATACATATCTCACTTCCGCAAACTCACTCTGAATCATCAAACAATAGTTTGGTGTCTTCGCCTGTATCTTCTCATGATACAGATAACTCAACTAAGACTCTTTCACAAGACAATTGTGACAGTCCTAATCATAGCAATGGCTCAACTCATATTCCTGCATCACTACCAAATATATGTGGTGATTCAGATAACTCACATCCTACAAAATAAGTAGCTAATAGTTCAGAAGACATTGCAATATCTTCTAAACCATCAAATACAGTTGATACTGGAACAAATTCCAGACCAATTCGTACAAGAAATACACCATCACACTTAAAGGATTATAACTTTATCCTTCCAAAGTGTAATTCAACTTCTTTGTATCCAATGACTAATTATATGTCATTTGGTGACTTTACTCCATCACACAAGGCTTTTCCTTGCTCAAGTTATCCTCACAGAGGAACCTACATCATTTTCTCAAGCAAATAAGCATGTAGTATGGGGGGCAGCTATGGCAAAAGAAATTATTTCTCTAGAAGCAAATAACACTTGGATCATGGTTGATCTCCCACTAGGTAAGACTGCCATAGGTTGCAAGTGGGTCTTTAAGATCAAGTTCAAATCTGATGGCACTGTTGAAAGATACAAAGCACACCTTGGAGCTAAAGGATATACCCAACAAGAAGGTATTGATTATTATGACACCTTTGCACCAGTAGCAAAATTAGTCACAATGAGAGTTTTGTTGTCTGTTGTAGCCATTAAAGGATGGAACTTACATCAACAATGCATTCCTCCAAGGAGATCTTGATGAGGAAATTTACATGCAAATTCCTCCTGGTTTAGCAAGCAAAGGAGAGACTAAGGTATTCAAACTACAAAAGTCACTCTATGGGCTCAAACAAGCATCCAGACAATGGTTTGCTAAGTTGTCTTCTGTGTTAACAGGTGAGGGTTTTAAGAAATCCCTATGTGACAACTCTCTCTTTACATATCACATGGGAACAACGTCTATCTTTGTTTTAGTTTACGTAGACGATATCATTATCACTGGTACTGATGATAAGTTCATCATTGCTCTTAAAACACGCCTTGCATCCTATTTTTCAATCAAGGATCTTGGTCGACTGGAATATTTCCTAGGAATCAAAGTTTTTAGGTCTCCTAAAGGAATCTTCTTATGTCAAACGAAATATATCCTTGACATACTCACAGGGGCTCATGTTTCCTCATTTCCCATGGATACACACATTAAATTACTACCTAAAGATGGTAATGAAATGCCTGATCCAGGCGTATATCGACGATTAATTGGTCGTCTGTTATATCTAACTGTAACTAGACCAGATATTACTTATGCAGTAAATTATCTGAGTCAATTTATGCAACACCCGCATTCAGCTCCCTTGATGCAGCTCATCGTGTGTTACGCTATTTAAAAGGCACAATTGGTCATGGTATATTCCTATCTTCATCAAGTCCTTTAGTACTCAGAGGATACACAGACTCCGATTGGGATGGTTGCCCTATGACTCATCGTTCTACTACGGGTTATTTTGTCACTATTGGTGATAATCCAATTGCACGGAAATCCAAGAAGCAACCAACTGTTGGTCGATCATCAGCTGAAGCAGAGTACCGTGCTCTTGCAAACCTGGCAGCTGAATTTCAATGGCTGACCTATCTTTTCAAAGATATGAATATCCCCTCTTGTCTTCCTATACAGGTTTCTTGTGACAACCAAGCTGCTATCCACATTGCTCAGAATCCGGTATTTCATCATGAACGCACTAAACACATAGAAATTTATTGTTATTTTGTTCGTGAAAAGTTGTTAAGTGGATTGATCCTACCAAAGCATCTTCCATCTGCTGATCAATTAGCAGACATCTTTACGAAGCCACTAGGAGCTACACACTTTAATCTATTGGTTGGAAAGTTGGGCATTCGTTCAATCACTCCTGCTCCATCTTCACGGGGGTATTAAATGTATACATGTACGTATTGTGTCGCAGGTTATGTCAAGTCTCTAGTCTTCTGTTGAGTCATGTAACTACTAGATATATTGTTGTAACTGTGTATCTTAATCTTCTTGTTTTCTAGCTAGATAAGCATTCGTACTAAGTCATACTTAGGTTTTCCTATTCTTTAGCTTGTATTCTTTATCATGTATCGAGTCATTGTTGTACTACTATTATATATAGCATTCAATGAAACTATTCTCAAAACAGTTGTGAGAGAACCTAAAACTAGTTATCACTATTGTTTTACGGTCTTTGGTTGGAATATATAGACTCAAGTAACAATATGTATTATCCCAAAATCATAAATAAATGATTGTTATCGCGACTAATTACTGTGTTTTTTTTGTTTTTTTAGTTTCTTGAAAGGGTTGATATAACTACATATAAGAACTACCAGAGGTAAAAAGAAAAAATGAAAAAAAAAAATGAAAGTAAAAGGGTTGATATTTGATATATGGGCGGCTAGGCTTTCCTATGTCACTGTTAATTTACAATCCTTGATAGCATTGGCTGATTTAGGGGCCTCTCAAAAGATAGAGAGGCCCCTATAACAAGACAAGATAGATGCACCTATTTTTATTTTCAAAAACCCCATATTCAACTATGGGACTTCGTATTTTCATGCAACAATACTAATTTAGTACGCTCATGAAATAGATTCGGGTTCTTCGTATTGTATCAAATTCCTCTTACATCTCCTATGGTAATGTGGTGTTATCCTATGTGGTAGTCTTTTTTTTTTTTAATTGATGTAATACCCAAATTCCTTTAAAATTAGGAGGTAAAATTGAAATATCTCCAACCATAAACTTGATCCTATTGATTAAGAATTTTTTACACCATTGATTTAAAAGTCAAAAATTTGGTCTTTAGTTAACAACTAGGTGACTATGACGTTTACATCTTCAAAAAGATCTTCTAAAACTAGAGGATCTCTTTAAAAAATGTGAGCTTAACTAAACGATAACTAAACCTCCATTCGAACATCACTGTCCCATTGGAGACTATTTTTTTAGTAAAAAGTATAAAATTTCATTTGACCACGAAATAGGAAGCGCAACCATTGCCCATTCTTTGGATATGCTCTAACTCATCATTAAGTGACATTGAGAATCTAATGACAATGTTAGGGCTGAGCAACAGATGGATTTTGGCGGATTTGGTACCACCGGTGTCCAGTCCGTTCAAATGGCGGATTTGGAAACTGCACTCTTGCTCAGTCCATCACCCGACGAATTCAGGTTTAGCGGGTAGGGCGGGTGAGCGGACTTGATAAGGATAATCCGCGGAATTTGTTTAAGTTTCGAAAGAAAAAAATTAAAATAAAAACTCATGGGACCAAGCAACAAATATCCCATCTTCAAAACGAAATAAGATAATTGCAATGAAGAATTAATTGATAATTGGATTGAGTAATTGAAGTTGAGACAAAAAATCTCTCATCCACTTCTTAATCTCTTACAACCTCTGAAACTCAATCAAACCATAGAAACCACCAAATAATACTAGAAGAAAACCCAAGAAAAAACCACCCTCTTCTACTGCAAAACCGACCACACTTTTCAGAAAACTCCTAATTCCAATTAAAAACTAAAAAAATTCCTTATTCACTGGAACCCTAGTTCAATTCTGAATCGAAAATTGGCAAGAAATCCCCAGTCACAAGAACCCTAATTCAATTTTGAATTGAAAATATACGAGAAATAACCTACCACAAGGATCTCAATTCAATTCTGAAACGAAAATTGGCAAGAAACCCACTTAATCTTCATGGAGATGCTGAATCGATGTAGAATTGGTGATGAAAAGACGACTTACCGCTATTTCTTCACTCTAATCTCCCAAATACACAGAGAGAAACCCCCAATTTGTTCTACTGTCTAATTTCCCAAACACACAGATGAAAAAAACCTAATTTCTGCTTTTCTCGAATCCCTAATATCCGTTGAGGCTTAACTGTACACATTATATATAAAAATAAACTTTTCTATAATATCCCTGATATATAGGTAAACTCGTAGATTACCCTTAAGGTCGGGTACCAACGGATTTGGCAGATTTATCCGTGTCCAATCCGCCAAAATGGCGGATTTGGAACACAACCCGTGTCCAATCCACCAAATGGCGGATCGAGTACCCATCCGCTAAAGTGCGGATCGGATCGGATAAATCCAGCGGGTACCCATCCGTTGCTCAGCCCTAGACAATGCTAACATTCCTACAGAAATTTTTGGGCTTCTATTTGATATCTAAGCCCACTAAAAATGAGCATCACTTCTCTCATTCTACATCTTCCTCCCCCTATCAGTCATGAAATGAGCCAGAAATAGTTTTGATTGACCACTGCACCACACAATGCATCCTTTTTCTTAATGTTGTTCCTTATACGCTGGTTATAATTGACTTTTTTGGTCTGTTGAAAATAGTATGATTTCAAACCCAAGGACTTTTCCTACTGTCATTTTGCGTATTCAATTTATATACGTTTTGTTGTATAAAGTAGACTTGTTTTGCGCAATCCTTGCATATTGAAACTCTATAAAAAGAAGCATATACAGAAATAAAAACACAGAAAAAAGTATTGGCAAGTACTAGATACATTTTCATTATCCATCACCAAAGAGTATCAGATTTATCATCCATGGCTCAAAAAATTTGTTCCCCAATTTTCATTGGGTTTCTCTTGGTCGTGATTGCTTTCTCAAGCTTTTCTGGTGAGTAAAGAAGGTCTATTAGCTTGTTCTAATACAAATTACTGTGTTGTGATAAATGTAGAGCTCAAAATAGAGTAAAGGATGTCAATGAAGCTGAATCTTCTCTACTGCACGTCTATATTTATACAAATACAAATTTATGTGCTACTTATGTATGTAGGGACAGCGAATGCTCAAACATTTGATGAAAGTTGCCTGGCAAATGGAGGAGGCAGTATTGAGCAAGCCAACAATACCGAAACTTGCGACGAATGTTTATC
>JAJJMA010285353.1:9676-22297 GCA_023529015.1 Papaver nudicaule | reverse complement strand
CTCGTGCACTTGGAAGTTGATCTCAAATCCCGCGTACCTGGTTGTGATTTGCGTCAACAGCTAAACGACGCGCGTTTCTTCCGTCGGAGCGAGTTCTCCTTGAGGTTGTTGTTGCATGTGATGTTTCTACTCCTTCTTCAAAGGTTTGGACAACGCCGCTTCGAAGTTGCCTCTCAATCATAATCGAAGTTGTCTGAACTCGCGCGCCAGCATCATCATTTTCTCCACCTTGATTTGACTGTGTACTTTCCATCTGATTCTTCTCTTTGGATATTTTGAAACTTTTCTCGACACCAATATTTGTAACAGTAGCCAAGTGTTGCTATTTCTGCAAATCAGTAGCTTTCACGACGCTTTTCAGGACTTTCTGCAACTCTTTCTGTGACAGGTTTCTGAGATGTTCTGTAACACTTTCTGCAACTCATTTGTGACAGATTCCAAAACTGTTCTGAAACGCTTTTTGCAACACCTTTGTAACATATTTCTGAACTGTTCTGAGACGCTTTCTGCAACACTTTTTATAAAAGATTGTCCAACTTTCTGTAACACTTTCTGTAACAGATTTGGTAAGCCAATAACTTTGTGACGTTGTTGAATACTTCTTTGCAAGCTCTTCTCAATGAGAGAACATGATTGTTTTATTCGTGTCCCCTGGGTCGGCGCCAAAATATGTTGGTGCAAAACATATTACCGCAACGATCTTCGATTGATGTAAAAGTTTGATTCAGTCTCCGTCGTTCTTTGAACTCCTAGCAGATGTTGATTGAAAATGGTGGGGAGTACCTGCAAAGACACTCCGATGTTAAAGTCAAGCAGAGTTCTAGCAGATGTATATGAGAAGAGGAAAAAAAGTGTACCTTTTGAGTTGGAAATTGGCCTCTATTTATATGGTGAAAACCATATCTAGGTCATATATCCAAGAAAATTTCTTCTCCCCTTTATCCTCTTTGCTAGGATAATTATCTTCCACAGAGTTAAATAATTATTATCTTTAATAACAATTATCTTTAAAACCCTAATGGTATCTACCTTTTATGATGACCAGATTCATGATAGAAAGTGTTACTATCAGAATCCTTCTTCATTTATCTTCTTTGCTAAGATAAATATTTTCCATAGAGTTAAATAATTATTATCTTCAATAATAATTATCCTGAAAACCCTAATTGTATTTTACCTTCATGGTGACTAAGTTCATGATAGAATTAGTTATCTCATCTAACCATAAGATAATCTTCTTCATTTATCCCCTATGCTAGGATAAATTTATCTTAGATAATTATCTCTAACCATAATTATCTCTAACCATAATTATCTCTAACCATAATTATGTTTAATATAATTATGTAGTTATCTTTATCTAGCAGATATGGGCCATAAAAGATTATCCATGACTCCATAATTAATTGAACTTCCTTAATAAGTAATTGGGCTTCTATAATAAACCATTGGGCTTATATACTAAGCTTCATTAAATATCTATTATAACTCATGGACTTCTATATTAAGTCAGAGTTGGGCTTCTATAATAACCCATATACTTCCATACTAAGTCTTGTTTGACTTCGATAATAAGTCAAACTGGGCGGCTTCCATAATAAGTCGTCGACTTCCACAATAAGTCGAATTGGGCTTCCATAATAAGCCATAGACTTTCACACTAAATCTTGTTTGACTTCCATAATAAGTCAAACTGGGCGGCTTCCATAATAAGTCGTCGAGTTCCACGATAAGTCGAATTGGGCTTCCATAATAAGTCATAGACTTCCACAATAAGTCTTGTTTGACTTTCATAATAAGTCAAATTGGGCGGCTTCCATAATAAGCCTTCGACTTCCACAATAAGTCCAATTGGGCTTCCATAATAAGCCATGGACTTCCACAATAAGTCCAATTGGGCTTCCATAATAAGCCATAGACTTCTTCAATAAGTCCTTGCTGGGCTTCCATAATAAGCCATAGACTTCTACAATAAGTCTCTATGGGCTTCCTTAATAAGCCAGTGTTTGGTCTCTTTAATAAACCATGCTGGACTTCTATACTAAGTTAGACTTGGGCTTCTTTAATAAGCCATGTTGGACTTCTATAATAAGTCTCTATGGGCTTCCTTAATAAGCCAGAGTTTGGTTTATTTAATAAACCAAGTTTTATAGTCAAATAAAGACTTGTGTGTCTCACACGTGCACCATAGAAGATGGAAAATTTGATGTCTGGGTTATGATAGAAGATGTTTTTGTTTGTTTGTGCAGGAGTCCTTACGTGACTGGAACATCTGTGTTAGGTCAGTTTATTGTTGATCTGCTGATGACGGTACTGGTTGATTGTAGATGGTGTGGTCGTGGTTGTCGTGCTATTTTGATGTCGGAGGTTGTCTTTTTAATGATGCTCAAGGTGGGTTGAAGAAATTGGGGAGGAAAATTGTGTCAGGTGAGTTGAAGGACTTCACCAAGATAAGTGAGGATAAAGTTGGAGAGGAAAATTGTGAAGTTCATAGAGATTCAAGGATTATTCTTCACAGCAAACTAACAGGAAAAGATTGTTCAACTTCTCTTTTTGACTATACTCGTTCTTTATTTGATCTATATAAGTATCAAGTTGTGTCATCGATTTGTTATGAGAAATGTTTTTTTCAATTAATTGCTAGCTGTGGGTACCGATCAGACTTTTGTTCTACACATTTGAAGGCTCGTTTGTTTGCAAATGATATCGAAATCTGTAATGAGACGAAGTTGTTTGTGAAATTTTCCAAACTGTTTCAGGTAAGAGATAGAGAAGTTCAGAGAATTCTCATGGAGCTCCTGAATCAGGTAAGAGTTTAGTTGTTTTATCTCTTGTACACCCTGTATATGATCAGTTGCTCGCAATTTTATTTTAACTTGGTTAGAATTTTTTATATGCATGGCTTAATGAATCTTGAGATAAATGCAATAGGGATGCTCGAAGCTTGTACTGCTATACTTTCTTCGTTGATTTTATGAAGCTTAACTTTTTGTTTTCCAAACATTTCTTTGACAGATGGATGGATTTGACCAAACAGTTAATGTTAAGGTCATAATGGCAACCAATCGAGCTGATACATTGGACCCTGCACTTCTAAGGCCTGGTATACTTGACTGAAAAATTGAATTTCCACTTCCTGATAGACGACAAAAGCGATTGGTGTTCCAAGTAAGCATTGTGATACATTGTTACTGTCACCGTACTCATGGTCCCGGAGACAACTATTCACCTTTATAAGCTGGTTGGGTTTTATTTTCAGTAAAAATTCATCAGAAGTTTAATTGTTCATCATAAACTTAATTTCTATCACTATGGTACTGTTCATCTAGTAGCTAAAAAATGGTGTATGTTTAGCCGAAATTCATTAAAGTCGTTCAGACACTCATTAGAGTTGGTAGTGTCGTGCTGGCGTTAAAACTTATGCGTCAATATATTTTGTGCAGGTATGCACTGCTAAGATAAACTTGAGCGACGAAGTTGATCTGGAAGACTATGTCTCTCGCCGAGATAAAATCAGCGGGTCAGAGGTCAGTAGACTTCAAAATTTATATTTTGTGTTCAAGTTGATTAGTTGCCTTTTGAAAAGGTATTTTTTTTAGTTTTGATGAGATTATGTGGATCAATATCTGTTGTCCTTATACACGAGTACTCATGGTTCCAATCAATATTGACAAATGTTAAGTGGACAGAAGAGTTTAATGAATAAGTAAATTGAGAAATAACCATCACTTTGTGTTGTAATCTAACATACTCCATGTGCTGCAGGGAATTACATTAAAGCTGACTCCTGGTTCAAAACTAGTTATTTTACTTGTCCCAAAACTGGTATGAAATGACTTTACTTGTACCAGTCTTCCAGTTTGGTACCAGTTCCTGACTTCGATGTTGTGCTACCTGAACTGGTGAGGGTTCTCTATTTTGGTAGATGTTATTTGTGAAGTTAGTTCGAAAGGATAAAACATCATTGGTTGTTTTAGATTGTGCAAAATTATTTAGATGTCTTATTTTCATCTTATTTCTTGGGTCAGGTAAACAATCATGTATCTCAAGGTGGAATTGCATGGAATGTAGTGGTGCAGCTGGATGGTGAAGGTCTGATTCAATTGCTGGACGACTTCTCAAACCGCTAAGTTACTTCCGACTATGGGTATTTTGTGGCTCTTACTGCCTTCTCTATGATAGATTTTGAGGGTCCATATTACCTTGTTATGTCTGTGTTCCTAGTTTATTCTCCTTCCTTATTCCTCGGGTAGTTCCTTGTTATTTGCTAATAGTTGTTGCTCTAGATGGGAAATGTTGCATGTAATTTTGATTAGAGTACCATTGGTTTATATATGTGATGTTCAAGGATTTCTATGAAACTCATATTATGTAAGTGTGTATCTGACTTAGAAGATGCAGAAAAGAGTGTTATTGGATTGAATGCAAAGCGGCATATTTTGTAATACAGATATTCATAATACTGATTTATTCATGATATTTTTTTAAAAAATTCTATCCACATATTTTGCAACAGATATATATGTTGCACAAACTAACATATCTGTTGCTCAAATTAACCATGGGTAACTGAAGAAAACAATTTGTGCAACGGATATATCCGTGGCACAAATTAATTGTGCAACGGATATACGAAAATAGTCGTGGCACAAATTATGTGCAACGGATATATCCGTTGCAAAACGATCATTTGGCGTTGTGCTACTTTCTAATCATTTCTCTTAGACACGACAAGGTAGATTGAATTACATGGAGTTTAGAACCAAATGGTGAGTTTATCACCAGTTCCTTTAACCAAGCGGGTATCCAAATACACCACCAACTTTTTAGTTCGTGAACTATGTGGAAAAACCTGGACTATCTCAAAACTCAATATCCAAGTCTTTACCCTGAGTGGCGTTTAAGATAAACGAATTCTTTACAAAGACAAGTCTTTGTAAATATTGATTCAAGATCGAACAAGATATTTGCCTAGCCTTGTAACTAGCTCTTACATGTCGCAAAAGTACTGAACACCGCATTAAGTACACGACCCCAATGCGGGCCTTAAAAGTTCAACTTTCCATATCCAGGGTGTATTTAGAGTAAATCAATGGCTAGGAAGGAGCTAGCCAAATAGCACGGATGATACAAGATTTGGAATTAACTGCAGGTTGATTTGTAATGTACCACTTTCTTTTACTTAATTATAATGATCCAGAGAATTATAATGCAAAAAGTAAAGTAAAACAACGCGAGACACCATAAGTTTTGTTAACGAGGAAACTGTTTTCTAGCAGTAAAACCCCGGGATTTCGTCCAGTTTGAGTACCACACAGTATTTAGCCGCTACAAGCACTAGCCTACAATAAGACTTCGGATTGGAATACAGTTGAGAGTGAACCGACCCTTCAAGTGACTGAGTTACCGTCGTACTCCTAACGTCACTTGGATTTCGCAAGACCCTACGCACTTGATTCCCCTAGCTGACGTTCTTTAAAGGCTTATGAGTTGTTTTTGCCTTTCAAAATGCTTTAGTACTCGATCCGTATTTCAACATAGAATACTTAGGGTTACTACTCGATCCGTCTTTCAGCAGAGAATATGTGTACTCGATCTTTCACCAACAGAGATTACTGAAAGTATTTCTTTACGAATTATGGTTTGCACGTAAACGATAAGTAAACAATGCATACTTGCTTCTACCTCAAAAGTGAAGAATTGGGTTTAATTCTCACACTAATGGAACTGAGATTAACTGAAGATTTGAAGATGATTGAGGAACAGCGTACTTATTATCCTTCATGCAAAGGTTAGTTATATAAACAACACGATGCAGTGTTTCTCGGAACTTTGTATTTTATCAGTAATTGTAATAAACTATATTTATATATTTTTATGTAAATCAATGTTCATTTTAGTGAATGGTATGTGAAGCTTTATCTTCGTAAGAATTTCATGGATTTCTGAATGCGTGTGTTGAACAGTGAATAAGGATTATCCAATTATCATTTTTTCATTCAAGGTTGCTAGTGTTCTTATGAACCACTACGCGTAGATAACCATTACTAGGACTATTATTTGATTTCTTGCTTAAGGAATCGAACTCTAAGTGCTTGGTATCGATTTCCTAAGCTAGGCATTGATATCTCTATGTGGAAGTCAATTATTGATGCTAGCAATCAATTACTCATAGCAAGGAATTGATCTCCTAAGCTAGGTATCGATCTCTCTCAAAGGAATCAATCATTGGACGCTAGGAATCGGTTTCTAAACTTAGGAATTGATTACTTTGGTAGAAATCAATCTCTACACGTGTAATCGATTTCTTATACCAATGAATTGATTTCTCTTGAAAACTTAGGAATTGATTACCTTTGGTAGAAATCGATCTCTACACGTGGAATCGATTTCGTATTCCTTCCACCTAAAAATATTTTACCTTAGTAAATATATAAAAAAAGTTAATGACAATATCTCAAAGCTTTATAGTTAATCTATTAGCTTTGAAAGTATATTTATTTGAGATGCTTTTCATTTATTAAGACATTATCTTCTCTTTTACAGATTCTTCATAGATCAATCTTGTTTGATATGAATACCACTCAAGATTGTGTAGAAGAACTGTACTTGATTATTTGTCGATTGTGGATACCCTAAGCCCAGTAAGGTCAAAAGGGGCCTTGGTCATGATTAGAGAGGCCCATGAAAAGGAAAGTCAAAGGGGTTATGACTAGGGGGTCAAGATAAGCTTTAGTGACAAGGGAATTCTTGTGAATAAGGTAGCATGGGACACATGTCAACATAGGATGAGAGAGGAATCCTTATAAATAGTCATTTAATAAGTCCATTAGAGGTAAGTTTTTGGGATTAGTGAGAGAGATTATTCTCAAAGAAGGAAAGAGAGCATAGTACCTCTGTGGGCCGAACTTCCATCACACCCTATCAACATTTGGCGACCACAGTGGGAGTTTGGCTTCGCGTCCAGTGGGAATGAACTCAGTGCAAAATGCCTCAGCCGCGTTGGAAAAGAATACAGAGCGGATTGCGGAGCCAAATGGAGGATACGTCTTAGTAGAACATGATCCGTCTGATAGCGATACTGAATAAACGAGGAGAGATGAAAGTATCTCGGTGGGGATTTCGAGCGCGCAGGTGACGAGACCAGAAGGCGGTAAGGGAAAATTCGGCGCGTCGACCAGCACTGGAGCGCAAAACCTGAGTTTGGAAGAGATGCAGCAAAAGTTCGCAGCGCACGTGCAAGGACTACAACAATTGACGATCATGATGAACCAGATAAGCGATGCATCGACCCCCAATGTGACAGGATTAACGTCAGGAGTAACCAATGAAACAGGCGGTGTGAGAGTCGCTCCCGAAGGACCTAGGCCAATAGTGAAAGAGTCATTCATGATACACCAAGCGGAGGTATCTCTAAAGAGGATTTGGCTAAGTACATAGAGGAGCACTACCGCGTGGTAAAACAAGACATCAGCTACAGCTCGTTAGATCCGCCCCTACCCAAGGGAGGTGGTTAATTACAAATTTCCTAAAAACTACACGTCGCCAAAGTTCAAAATGTACTCGGGGAAAGGGAATGCTCGAGAACATCTTAGTCGCTTCCTCTCAGCGATGAATGAAAACGCGCAAGATGGGTACTTATGTATGAAGGAGTTCTCGAAGTTATTATCAGACACCGCGTATACATGGTATGATAACTTGAAGCCAGGAGCATCACGTCAGGGGAAGAGATGTCGCGATTATTCCTTAAGAAATTCTTTTCAGCAAAGAAGCGAGTGACTTCAATCGATTTAGCGCGCACTTCGATGGGCATCGATGAAGACCCGATGCAATATATCACGCGATTCAGGAGTCATGCGCTTGAGTGTAGTGAGGATGTGTCTGAGAACCGGCTGGTGGAAATATGCGTCCGTGGAATGACAACGACCCTACATTTCAGCTTATCAAATTTCCAATTTCAAACGTTTGTGGAACTAGAGGAAGCCATGACACGAGTGTCAGATTGCCTTGGGATATTTCAGCAGGCCGGGATGGAGCAAACGTGGTATAACTCGGTCAATTCCATAAGCAGACAATACCTGTAGGAATACGACCAACCGCATTCCATCCTTACCAAGGCGGCGCGCCACAATGAGGACGAGCTATGACAAACTTTAACAACCCAAGGCTACCACCACAGCCAATACCCTGCACGAGGGAGCAAATTGGGAACCTGGTAAACCAATGAACGACTAATGGAGAAATCAATTTTCTCCCGGTCGTCGTGGATCAAAATACGGTGAACAAAAACCATGAGCGTTATTGTCATTTTCATCGAAGAGTAAGCCACACGACCCTGGACTGTTATGAAGTACGATATGCCTTCTGGAAAATGGAAAAAGTGGGAGACATTTATTTCAGAAACAAAGGATAGATAAAAACCCGCTGCCAAAGCACGATGTCATGGTGATTTCTCATGATGCACACGATGAGGATTGGACGCCATGGGAAAATACCAAAGAGGAGGCCTGCGAAGTGACCACCAGAGGACCAATCTTCGAACGAACAAGCGGAGTTGCTTTTCAATTCTCCAAAACTATCTTGGCTCAACATTTTTTTGACTCCCTCGGATTTAACAATTAGGTCAGAGAAGCGTATCAAGCTATCGCGGCAGTGGCAACAGGACACCAAGCGTTATCTAAAGGAGGGATAACCTTCAATGACAACGACATATGTATCCCTGGGGGAATACCTACGCCCCATGTTCCTCACAACAATTAAGAAGAGTATTTATCGACTGAGGGGCCTCGTTTAATCTCATCTCCGTTCACACCTTAGAGCTGTTGGGGATCTCAAAAGAAGACACTAGATCACGAAAGACCGTTGTAAGAGGGTTCGGAGGTCATACCCAAGACGCGATAGGATTGATATGTCTCACAGTGTGGATCGGTCTGACAATATTAGTGATACCTTTTTCATGTTTTAGACGATCACACGTCTTTTTATTTTTTGCTAGGGTGCGGTTGGATCCGTGATCAACGAGTAGTGGCTTCCACGTATCATCAGTGCGAAAAAACAAATATTGGAGGAAAGCAATATCGCATCATGTGGATACCCCAAGTCCAATAGGGCCTAATGGGTTTGACACATACCAATCAAGCTTGTCTAATTGGGCTTGGGTCTAAGATATTTTGGGTGTTTAAGAGATAAAGGATGGCAATTATGTTAATAAGTGGCTAAGAGGACACATGACAACCTAGGAATAAAAGAGAGTCTCTATAAATAGGGCTCTAAAAAGATCATCAAGGAGGGCTTTTTGGAAGAGAGAGAAATTAGACTACACTCTTAAGAGAGAGAGAGAGAAAGCAAGAGAAATGAGATAAATCGGGTTGCTACCTCTGTGACTCGGATCGGATCATCAATCTTACCCTATTCGCAATTGGCGACCACATCGGGAGACTGATTTCGAGTCCAGCGGAATGCAGCCAGCGCGAGAAGCAACGAGCGCGCCAAAAAAGAAAGCTGAGCGAGTCCCCATACCGGGCGAGGATTTTGTTTTGTTAGAGAATGAACCGACAGACAGCGACACCGAGGATGCGCAAGGAGGCGAAAAGATATCCGTAGGAATTGTAACTGCGCCAACAACATCAACGCAGGAAGTAAAGAGGTTGCACCATCTACCATTATTGACGCGCATGACACAAGTTTGGACAAAATGCGGCAAGAGTTTGCAGCGCATGCGAAAAGGCAGCAGCAATTGATGATGTTGGTTAGACAGAAGGAGGGCGCGGCTTCACCAGAGGATGCCGGTCCGGTCAACGGAACTTTCGATGAACCAAACATGGCCGGAATTGTCCCCGGAAAAGCGAAGCCCGCGGCTACAAAGGAATTTCAGCAAGAAATGGAGAGTCCTAGTGTGTTAACCGGGAGGATCTCAGAGGAAGACTTAGCCAGGTACATTGAGGAACACTACCGAGTAGCAAAACAAGACCACGGGTATAGCTCTTTGGACCCACCTTACACAAAAGAAGTAGTCGCTTACAAGTTTTCGCGTGATTACACATCGCCTAAGTTCAAGGTATACACGGGGCAAGGAAACGCGCGAGAGCATCTGGGTCGTTTCCTCTCAACAATGAACCAACACGCGAAAGATGGAAACCTATGCCTAAAGGAATTTTCAAAATCCTTGTCCGATACCGCATACACCTGGTACGATAACTTAAAACCAGAAAGTATAACAACTTGGGAGGAGATGGCGCGCTTATTTCTCAAAAAATTCTTTTCCGCGAAGAGGCGGGTAACGTCGGTCGATTTAGCGCGAACAACAATGGGGATTGATGAAGACCCTATGAAGTATATTACGAGGTTCCGAAGTCACGCGCTCGAATTAAGTGAGGATGTGCCAGAAGACAGGTTGGTTGAGATCTGTGTTAGAAAGATGACTGCCACCCTACGTTTCGCCTTGCCCAACTTTCAGTTCCAAACATTCGTAGAATTGGAAGAAGCAACGGCGCGGGTATCAGACTGCCTTGGAATATTCCAGCAAGCAAAAATAGAACAGACGTGGTACAATTCGGTTAACTCGTTAAGCGCGGCAATTACCAGCAGTGGACCTGTTCCAGGGAACAAGCGTCCAGCACCGTTCCAGCCATATCAAGGCGCGGCACCACAAGAAGTACGGGGTGGGAATAACTCCAACAGCCAGTGTCCCATCCCGGCGCCTATACCTTGCACTAAGGAGCAAATCGAGAATCTTGTCGATCAGTGGGCCGCTAACGGATAAATTAACTTACCACCCGCCGTTGTAGATCTAAATACGGTTAATAAAGCGCACGAACGATACTGCCACTTTCACAGGAGGGTGAACCACCCAACCCTTGACTGTTATGGCGTACGAAACGCGTTTTGGAGGAAAGAGAGAGCATGGGAGATAGACCTCGGGCGACAACGAATAGACAAGGATCCCTTGCCCAAACGCAACGTTATGATGATTTCCCACGACCCTAGAAACGAAGAATGGGCGGCATGGGAGGATTCCAAGGAAGAAACATGTGAATTGTCCAGCGGAAAGCAGGATTTTGAGGGAACGAACAGCGTCGCCTTCCAATTCTCCAAGACCATTATCGCACAACAATTCTTTGATTCCCTCGGTTTCAGTGAAGACCAGATTAGGGAGGCATCTCAGGCGATCGCCGCTATAGCTGCAGGTCATCAGGCGCTATCAAGAGAAAGGATTACTTTTGACGACAGCGATATATGCATTCCTGGGGAGCACCTACGCCCGCTGTATCTCACTGCGACTGTCAATAAGCATCAATTAAGAAGAGTATTCATCGATGGAGGAGCGTCGTTAAACCTCATCTCGGTACATACCTTGGATTTGCTGGGCATACCAAGAGAAGATATCAGGGAGCGGAAAACAGTGGTGCGCGGTTTCGGAGGTCACACCCAGGAAGCAATTGGAGTAATATGCCTCACCATGTCTATCGGGCCAATCAAAGCATCAGTACCCTTCCATGTATTGGACGATCATACTTCGTTTCACCTGCTGCTAGGACGCGGATGGATACGTGATCATCATGTCGTGGCATCCACTTATCATCAGTGCATCAAAACTAGCATTTGAGGCAAGGAATACAGGGTACCCGCCACAAATAACCCTTTTGGACCCGATGAGGCGTACATGGCGGAAGCAGTTTTTTATAAGCCAGCGGAACAGAGTGAAGCAGTCGTGATAGGTCTATCTCGGACAATCCCCCTACCAAAGTGGGAAGAAGACAACAAAGTTTCGGTCTTTAACCCCGCTTGCTTAATAATACCCAAGGAGAAAAGGAAGGTCAAAGAAAAAGCATCCGTGTTTAGCGCCAAAAGACTAGGGGCGCCAACAGGCGTCAAAAGATCAAAGTCAGAACTGGAGCCCCGGTTCCACCGCTTTCCCACTCAGAGCGGCGGACACGTATACAGATTATAGCAATCAGCGGAGGTGCTGCCGCCTGATCAGTTGTGCGAGGCGTCTACAAGCCAGGCTACACCATCTCCCAACGAAGAAGAAGAAGTAACAGCAGAGTCTTTGCCGATGGAAGAACCTATAGAGATACCATCCTTGGACGAGGTGGAAGAAGTAAACATTGGGGATAAGGAGGAGCGGCTGATCAAGATCAGCGCGTCCCTCGGGAGGGAAGAGCGGAGAAGAATGATCGAATTATTAAAAGAATATAAGGATGTGTTCGCTTATACATATAGCGAGATGCCAGGTTTAGACGCAGAATTGGTCGCACATTCTTTAGATGTGATGCCACACGCTCGCCCTATGAAACAAAGAAGTCGCACCTTTCATAAGGATGTCGCATTAGCAATAAAGGAGGAGATTGAGCGATTGGTGGCAGCAAAATTTATCAAACCCATAAAGAACGCGCCATGGTTAGTCAACATCGTACCAGTAATGAAGAAATATGGAAAAATCCGTTGTTGCGTCGACTACAAAGATTTAAACAGGGCCTGTCCGAAAGATGAGTTCCCGGTGCCAAATGTCGATATGCTAGTAGACGCGACTAGTAACCACCAAATGTTCTCGTTTATGGATGGTTACAGTGGCTGTAATCAGATTAAAATGGACACCGTAGACGCGCACAAAACAACATT